>ML307178.1:0-14807 GCA_005239505.1 Nicotiana paniculata | reverse complement strand
TTAACCGACTACTTTACAAAATGGGTAGAGGCAGAAGCATTCAAACAGGTGCGAGAAAAGGAATTAAAAAGCTTCTTATGGCGAAACATAATATTCCGCTTTGGTATACCAAGAGAGATCGTGTGTGATAATGGCTCACAACTCATACGCTCGCAAATCACAGAATTCTTCGAAAGCTGGCAAATCAAATGGATCACTTCAACACCATATCATCTCGTGGCTAATGGTCAAGCGAAATCAACGAATAAAACCATCGTCAGCAACCTGAAGAAGCGGCTAGATAAAGCCAAGGGAAATTGTCCTGACGATTTACCAGTGGTGCTATGGGCATACAGAACAACTTCAAAAATAGCCATGGGAGAGAATCCATTCGCACTTGTCTTCAGAAGCCTTAATACCTGTAGAAATCGGCGAGCCAAGCATAAGGTTCATGACATCTACGGGAGAAGCAAACGGCGATGAATTAAGGACTAATCTGGACCTGCTCGAACCACGAAGGGAAGCAGCATTAATATGGATGGCAGCCCGAAAACAAATAATTGAGCGCTACTATAACCGCAAAGCCCATCTTCAGTACTTCAAGATTGGGGACTTCGTCCTCAAAAAATTATTTCAATCAACGAAGGAAGCAGGCGCAGGAAAGCTAAATCCAAACTGGGAAGGACCCTACAAAGTCCGAGGCATAGCTGGTAAGGGCGCCTATGAATTGGAAGCTATGGACGGTAGAGTTCTACCAACAAGCTGGAACGCTATCCACCTGAAGAAGTATTACTTCTAAGGAAAAGAAGTACCCCCGGTCAGGTATCACACGTTCGATTTTATTTTGAACATTTAAAAATTTTACTAACTTTTTTAGATGATAGGCATAAAGCTAACCCATTACCAGATGATGATATTAGACCTGCAAAGACGCAAGGAAATAACACAATTCCCGATCTAGGGTTACACTTTCTGATGGACGTTTTAAAGGGTTAAGCAGTCATTATCTAAAAAACTATATACCTTCGAGTCCGGAATATTTTTCCTTTTCAGGAAAAGGACCATAAGGAAGGAATAATCAAGTGCTCGAGATCTCATTTCTTCAAAGCTCAAATACTTGGGAGACTATACAGTATGTAAGGCTAAGATGAAGCAAAGAAGACTATCAGAAAGTCAAAAGCTCGAGCCTGATGACCCATCTACCCAACAAGACAAGTGATACGAGTAGAATCGAAAGAGATCAAAAGAGTCATCCAAATACAAATCCTAATGCAAAAATGCAAAAAACCTTCGAACATGTTCAGGTTGGAAGGCAAAACATTAGTCAAGAGGAAGAAATGTACATCTTTATACTTATTCGAAACTGTTGTAACATAAATAGTTAGGGGTAAAAGATCATCATCAGTGTACTCATTCAAAAACTGTTATGATTAAAAACAGTTACGAAATCTTTGTACTCGTATAGAAAACTGTTATCAAATAAAACAGTTATGGATAAAAGATCAAAATGCTTGTATTTGTTCAGAAAACTGTTATCAAATAAAACAGTTACGGATAAGAAAACATTTCCCTCGTACTTATTAGAAAATTGTTTCCAACAAAAATAGTTGCGGGTAAAAACCCCAATTCTTATAATAATTGTTACTAATGAAAAACAGTTGCTCCCTTGTATTTACTCGAAAAACCTATTACCTATGAAAAACAGTTACGGAATACAAGTGTATATCAAATCTGTTAAATAAAAACAGTTGCAACATGAGTATTAGACAATAATCGTAAACACATGTAAAATGTAGTGGAAGTTCAAACAAAAAACTTCCCTTAGAAGCATTTCTAAACATGTGAAAAATTCCTATTACTCTATTGCATTACTATGAAGTTGAGACGTCTTCTTCATTAAGCATCAATCAAAAAGGGCCATATCTTATAAATAATCCTATCATAAATAAAGGCTTATATTTTTTACAAACATCGTGCCTACTATAAAAGGTTCGAGTGATTTTAGCATTTTCATGCGAAAGTTTAGAGGTAAAACAAAAAACCTCAAAAAGCAAGACATGCAAAAGACTTAAGAGGAAAACAGAAGCTCGAAACAAAAAAGTCATAAATTGCATTCATATCAAAAAGAGCGGCTAAGTAAGAACTAACTACTAACTAGTACTTAGCCGCATATAATAATAACATTTTTGTGCCCCTAAGTTGTCAGTTAGGGACTTCAAAAATCCAAATTTACCCCCGATGGAGCTGGGGGTAACCACCAATCTAATAAAAAAACAGCAAGAAGAACCAATAGTTTAATCTTCTTGTGTAGGAGGGATGACTTCTTCATTAATAGGAGGAACGGGAGCAACTTGAGGCGAAGAGGCACGAGCGGCAAAAGTTTCACCATCAAATGGAGAAAGATTAAGACCTTGTTGAGTCTTCTCCATAGCCTCTTTGGTTTTAGCTATTGTAGCACTGAGGTCGAAACCTTCTTGACTCATCTCTGTCAATGTATCAAGGCGAGAATTCATATACCGCCAACTTACATCAACAGCAGCCGCTTCTTCAAGATCGTTATAATATTTTGCCCAAATTTGAAGCTCGACTTTTAACCCATCCTTCTCCGCTTCAGCAGCTTCATGGGCATCCCTCAGAGGTACGATTGACTCCTACAAAATTTGGACTTTATTTAATGCATTATGCAGTTCTTCTTGGGTTCGGGAGAGTGATTGAACGAGCTCGCCAGAATATACCTCCTTCTGCCCTAGCAAATCCTTCAAGTTCCTGATCTCCTCCGAGGCTTGAGACAGTTGTTCAGCAAATGAGGATACCAGAATGCTCTTATCCTTATCAGCCTGGTTTGAAGAAGCCTTCTCCACTGCCAGTTCCGTTGTCGTAATCCTCTGTTGTCTTTTCAAGGTATTCCTCTCCTCTTCTAAGGCGTCCATATCAATTCTCAAGCTATCATATTGTGCCCTTAGATTACCAAGATCAGCCTGCAATTCTCTTGTTTTCTGATCCGAATTCGAGATCCTCTTCATAACCTCCATACCAATAAGGTTGATCTACAAGAAGCAAACCGATTAGATATGATAAATTATTTAGACATGGTAAAATTCACATGTGGAAAAAGAATTTCACCGTACCTTCAAGGAGGTATGCACCACTTCATTGGCCCAAGTAAGGGCTGTAAGGCTAGCTAGCTTGGTTTTCTCCGTGGGACCTATCAAAGGTTTGAGCCATACCTCAGGATCACTCGTCTTCTTGAAAAGACTTCCCTCAGTTGAAACCTCTATCATCACCCTCCGCATCTCCCTGCTGGAAGACCCTACTTCCCTAATAGAAGGCATGGAAGCAGAACGGATGAGACAGCAGCAGGCACTGAGGGTTGGGGAACTGAAGAAGTCACGGGCAAAATAGCAGGCACGGAAGATTGAAGAATTGAGGAAACCGTAGGTAAAGATACGGTAGAAACCGTAATAGCTAAAGGAGCGGAGGAAACACGAGGAACAGATGAAACATCTTCTCTTAAAGAGTCAGGAAAAACAGTAGCTAAAGGAACATCATCAGGAGCAAGATCAAAACCTTCATGGAACAAGTACTCAATAGAATCACGAACAGGGGACTGTGAAATGTTTTCAGAGGTTAAGGGTCTAACTGCAGACACGGAAGGCAAAGTCATGGGTGTAGACTCATCGTCAAAAACCACCTGCCTTCTTCGTGACCTGTGCACCAAATCACCCTCCTTTTCTTCTTCTTCTTCAGAACGGGACTCACCCACTTTCCTCTTTGAGGAAGTCGAACTAACAATAATCTTTTGGGCATGGGCTAGAGACATCTTTGGAACAGACGAAGCAGACACCCCACGGGCAGAAAACCCTATCAAAAAGGGGAAGATTAAACGAGAATAAAAGAAGTATCTAGCAAGAAAAGAAATAAAAAATTTCACTTATCGTGGGTCTTTACATGCCAACCGTACTTCCCATCAAAGTACTTCCAAGACCTTTCTTCTAATTGAGCGACAGAAAACAATTTTTCTACCCAGTCACGGATACCGGAGACATTCTCAACAGTACCCATGATTGCTGGAAGAAGAAGAAATAGATAAGGTGTTAATAAAACATCTCAAAGAAAAACAAATGCGAAACAAAAATGTACTTACGTGCACGATTCCACTTCTCAGGGAAGGGAAGATTCTATTCACCCACTAAACCAGCAGTGGGAACAGCGACATACCGGAGGTACCAACCTATGTCCTTGTCATCATCAGGGGTTACCAACACTCTCTTACGTTGAGCATCCAGAGTAAAAACCCCTTGACGAAACAGGACAGGAAAGTAAAGATGAATAAGATGGTTGAAATTAAAAGGAACTGAGGCTAAGAAAGCTAAACTGCTTAGACACGCGACCACTCGCCACACAAGCGGACCAACTTGTCCCAAACAAATATCGAAGAAACGATAGAACTCGATTATGACTGGATCAATGGGAGGTCTAAACCCTAGTGTAAAAGGATACGTATAAATAAAAGAATAACCCGTCTTATAAGACGTTATTATTTGATTACCATTCGAAACATAAACAGGGAAATCAGACCTCCAAGAACAATCCCTACGAACCAGGGAAATATGGCCCTCAGTAATAAGGGTTGAATACCTCTCAACATTATCTAAAGAAGAAGACTGGTCTACAAAAACTGGATTTTCCCTAGTTAATACAAATTCAGCGGGAATAATTTCATCAACTTTAGGTTCACGAAGATGATCTACTTTACCTCTAGATGAAGAACGAGAAGACTTAGCAAAGACCTAGCGGAAGGAGGAGAAATTATATGTGAGGAAGAAGAACCTCTGGAAGGAGTGGATCCTAAACTCCTTAATCTACCACCCCTCTGACTCCTAGTCGGGGCAGAAGAAGGTGTTAAGTTTTCCACATCTATTATTCTTTTAGGCTGATTTGATGAAGACATGTTTACAAAGGCAATGGAAAATTCTTTACAAATAAAGGAGACAAGTTATAAAATGTTTCGTGGAAGTAAAGAAAGGAATAAGGGTATTATACTTGAAGACGACCATCAAAAATGGGAAAAATAATGATGAAAAGTCATAATTAAAGGTGTCACTTCGGGACTAACGTAGCCGAAAAAAGCCCTAAAAGGTGCCGAGTAAATGCAGAACCAATCCGAGAAGGACACGTGGTATGAGAATTAAATGGAAGTGACAAACGACGCCTATGTTCATAAAAAGATGCGATGTTTCGAGGTAAAGCGGTGGAAAAATATTCCCGCCATAAATGAGTATCCACTTACCAAATATTAATTGATAAATATATGGTAAGTGGGGGGACTATCTGTATTGGTAAAAAAGAGTTACACACATAAGCCAACTCTTGACAACTCAGCCAGTTATGTGGACACAGGAGAACGCAATAGCTGGATGTGATTATTTGAAGAGGTACGGAACAAAGAGGCATGATTCAATATACCCTCGAGCTCATCAGCCATGGGAAACTCGCTCTAATCGAGACAAGGAAGGGACATGGTCAGAGTGAATCTAGACAGAGTTACGGATAGATTCAGAAATCCCCAATAAAAAGCCCAGACGTTATATAACCTTCACATAATAGTTACGGTTGCCCTTGGTAACGCCTCATTAATGTAATAATTAGTCATTAATGAGCAATTATTGCAAGAACCAAACTTTATATTAAGAAACCTCCTATATAAAGGAAGGAAATATAACTTGTAAGGACATCTGATTTTCGAATAAAATCTACTTTGTTTTTCTATATTTCTGTAATATTGACTATCACTCGTTTCTCTTTATTTAGTATTGTTTCCTTGATTATCAGTAACCTGTGCTCATCCTAGAAATAGCTTTGGTCAAAGGATCTAATTCCTTGGTTAAACATGAATGTGTCACGACCCGAATTACCCTCCGAGCGGTCTCGTGACGGCACCTAGTCTCTACGACTAGGTAAGCCTGAAATTTTCGGAAAATAAGGCAAAACAATAATAGAAACAGTAAAGAAGAAGCAATACTATAAAATTTAGCCGCTCGGCATTTACATCTTTTACTTTCCCAAAACTCGGAACATCACAAAATCAAAAACTCTGAACTACTGTATCCCTATACAAAGGAATAAGGAAAGTGTATCTATATATCTCCTATATCTATACTAGAGTAGGAAGGGGACTCGTGAGATCCTACAGACGCGGCAGAGTTACCTCGCGGTCTCCTAAGCAGCTGCTAAGATCCGCCTAGCCACTGTACGGTGCACTGGTACCTGGATCTGCACATAGGGAAAACATGTGCAGGAAAAGGCGTGAGTACTCCACATTCTGTACTCAGTAAATGCCAAGCCTAACCCTAGTCAAGTAGTGACGAGGTCAGGTTGAGGCTCTACTAAGTTTTAAGACAAGTCAATTATAAATTTAAACAGTGAAATATAGATAAGCAATGATAAACAGGATTAATGGAAACTGAAAAAAAATTAATAACAGAAAGAGAGCCCTCAGCTCAACACAGCATATGTCTCAACAGTATATATGCAATGCATTACAAGGGGAAAGATCCCGGATCTCAGTCTGTAGTCCCAATTTAAATATGCTATGCAGTACAGGGGGAAAGCTCTCGGATCTCCGTCCACAGTCCCAATTTAAATATGCATTGCAGTACAGGGGGAAGCTCCCGGATCTCGGTCCGTAGTCCCAATTTAAATATGCAATGCAGTATAGGGGAAATCTCCCGGATCTCGGTCCGAAGTCCCAATTTAAATATGCAATGCAGAAGTATGTCGGATACGGCTTAATTAAACAGTTCAGGAAAAACAACAGGCAAGAATAAAGTAAAACTACCTAAGCATGGTGCAACTAGTAGCAAATAAGAGGAAATCAAGTAAGGACAGGTAGGCATGCTTATTCTTAAGCTAACTACTCAGTTAAGACAGGAAACAGTAATATAGGAATGAAAATGAGTGATGCCATGGAAGGAAAAGTGGAATTTTAGCAACAATGACCCGTGTACACCCTCGTCACCTCACGTACACGGCGTCTACGTAACAAAATCAGTATAAAAATANAATCAACTCAATACCACGCTCTTTCCACGAGTATCCAACTCCGGGTGGCCCAAATCTAGTCAATTCGATTGCATAGTGTAAATATCATTTCAAGGAAACAAAATAGCTAATAAGTTCGAAGCTAATACGCGAAATTAGGAAATTCGCCCAAAAAGTCCCCCGGGCCCACGTCTCAGAATCGGGTAAAAATTATATTTTCCGGACACTCATTCACTCACGAGTCTAATCATATAAAAATCTCTCAAATCGGATGTCCAAAACCCCACTCAAAGCTCAATAATTCGGTTTATGAAGTTCATCTAATTTTTCCCAAATTCGAATTTTAAAGACTAGATTTAAGCTAGGAATCATGGAAATTAATCTAAGTTGGGTAGAAATCAGTTACCCAAGTTACCCAGGTGCAAAAGCCTCCAAAAATCGCCTCTCCCAAGCTCTCAAATTCGAAAATGGTGAAAATAACATAAACCCTCGGACTTGGGTCTTTAAAAGACTGCCCAGGTATTTCTTCTATGCGATCGCGTACAAAAACCTTCATCGCGATCGCAATTGCGTGACTGCGATCGCGGACCTTCACAACCCAGAGCTACGCGATCGTGGTTGGGGCCACGCAACCACGTAGAACAAATATTGAAACTCCCAGACCAAGAATACTCTATGAGAACGCGGTCCAGGTCATGCGGTCGCAAAGACCAAAATTCCAACACACTGCAATCGCGGAACTCTTCTTACGATCATAGAGAATAAATCTCAGGACCTCTCACATTTACCCGCGATCGCAGAGAGAAAAATACTGTTGTAGAAAAACCAAAAAACCAGCTAAGGCTATTAAGCCAAAAATGTCTGTTTGAACACCCGAAACACACCCGAGGGCCCCGGGACCTCAACCAAAATTACCAACCAACCCTAATACCTCATTTAAACTTGGTCGAGCCTTAAAAAAACATCTCATAACATCAAAATCATCAAATATGCATAGATTCAAGCCTAAGAACTTATGAAATTTCTAGAAGTCACATTCGATGCCGAAACACGTCTAAACTCATCCGAACGACCTCAAATTTTGCACACAGGTCATAAATGACATCACGGACCTGCTGTCGCTTTTGGAATTCCATTGCGAGTTCGATATCAAAATCTCACCTATCGGCTGAAGTCGCCGAAATTCTAATTTTCGCCAATTCAAGCCTAAATCTACGACCGACCTCGGAAACACATTCCGAACACGCTCCTAACCCAGGAATCACCCAACGGAACTAATGGAGTCGACAGAATTCCATTCCTGATCCGTCTTCACACAGCTCTAGCTACAGCCTGATTTCAAAGGCTAGAATCCACATTTAAGGACTATGTGTCCCAAATCACTCTGAATTTTAACACTCAATACTCCGACAAGTTTCAATAACATAAATAGACATGGGAGAAGCAGTTATTAGGGGATCGGGGTGCTAACTCTCAAAATGATCAACCGGGTCGTTACATTCTACCCCTGTTAAGAAAATCGTTCGTCCTCGAACAAGTATAGAAACATACCTGAAGCTGTGAAAAGATGAGGGTATTGACTCCGCATGTCCTGCTCGGTCTCCCAAGTTGCCTCCTCGACCGGATGACCCTTCCACTGAACCTTGACTGAGGCAATATTCTTCGACCTAAGCTTTCTGACTTGTCTGTCCAATATAGCTACAGGCTCCTCAACATATGATAGATCCTTGTCCAACTGGATTGAGCTGAAATCCAAAACACGAGCTGGATCACCGTGATACTTTCGGAGCATGGAAACGTGGAATACCGGATGAACTCCTGCTAGGTTGGGAGGCAAATCCAACTCATAAGCGACTTCCCCAACCCGCTGTAACACCTCAAAAGAGCCAAAGAACCTCGGACTCAGCTTACCCTTCTTTCCAAATCTCATGACGCCCCTCATAGGTGATACCCGAAGCAAAACCTAATCACCAGCCATAAATGCCAAGTCACGAACCTTCCAGTCCGCATAACTCTTCTACCTGGACTGAGCTATGCGAAGTCTCTCCTGAATCACCTTCACCTTGTCCAGGGCATCTTGAACCAAGTCTATACCCAACAATCGGTCCTCCCCCGGCTCAAACCATCCCACTGGAGACCTGCACCGCCTACCATACAAATCCTCATACGGCTCTATCTGAATGCTGGACTGGTAGATGTTATTATAAGCAAACTCTGCAAGAGGCAATTATCGATCCCATGACCCTCCAAAATATATCACACAGGCACGGAGCATATCCTCGAGAATCTAAATCGTGCGCTCAGACTGCCCGTCTTCCTGAGGGTAAAAAGTTGTACTCAACTCTACCCTAGTGCCTAACTCCTGTTGAACGGCTCTCCAGAATCGTGAAGTGAACTGTGTACCTCTGTCTGAAATGATAGATACTGGGATACCGTGGAGGCGAACAATCTCTCTGATATAAATCTCAGCCAACCTCTCAGATCAATATGTATTCAACACTAGAATGAAATGGGCTGATTTGGTCAGCCGATCCACAATCACCCAAATAGCATCATGCTTTCTCAAAGTCCGAGGAAGTCCAACCACAAAGTCCATGGTGATCCGCTCCCACTTCCAGTCTATAAGCTCAATCTTCTGAAGTAACCCTCCCGGTCTCTGATGCTCACATTTGACTTGCTGACAGTTGAGACATTTGGCTACAAACTCCACTATATCCTTCTTCATCCTTCGCCACCAATAGTGTTGTCTTAGATCCTGGTACATTTTCACGGTACCCGGATGGATGGAATACCGCAAACTATGGGCCTTCTCAAGAATCAACTCCCAAAGCCCATCTACAATGGGCACACAAATACGGCCTTGCATCCTCGTCACGCCATCGTCACCTATGGTCACATCCCTAGCATCACCCCACCGAACTCTATCATGTTGGACCAGAAGGTGGGGATCATCATACTAGCACTCTCGAATGCGGTCATAAAGAGAAGACCGAGCCACCACACAAGCTAAAACTCGGCAAAGCTCCGAAAGGTTCAACCTCACGAACTGACTGACTAAGGACTGAATATCTAAGGCTAAGGGCCTCTCAACTGCCAGAAGATATGCCAAACTCTCCAAACACTCCGCCCGGCGACTCAAGGCGTCGGCCACCACATTGGCCTTCCCCGAGTGGTATAATATAGTGATGTCATAGTCCTTTAGAAACTCCAACCACCTACGCTGGCGCAAATTGAGATCCTTCTGCCTGAATATGTGCTGTAAACTCCGGTGATTCGTGAATATCTCACAGGCAACACCATATAAATAATGACGCCATATCTTCAGGGTGTGAACAATCGCTGCCAACTCGAGATCATGAACAGGGTAGTTTTTCTCATGTACCTTCAACTGCCTGGACGCGTAGGCAATCACCCTACCATCCTACATCAACGCCGCTCCCAGGCCAATCCCCGAAGCATCATAATAGACTGTATAGGACCCTGAACCTGTGGGTAATACTAACACTGGAGCGGTAGTCAGGCTGTCTTGAGCTTCTGAAAGCTCTCCTCGCACTCCTCAGTCCATATAAAAGGTGCACCATTCTGGGTCAGTCTGGTCATGGGCGCTGAAATAGATGAAAATCCCTCCACAAAACGGCGATAATACTCAGCCAAACCGAGGAAACTGCGGATCTCAGTAGCTGAAGTCGGTCTAGGCCAACTCTGCACTACCTCTACCTTCTTCGTATATACCTTGATCCCATCCAAAGATACCACATGGCCTAGGAATGCCACAGAATCAAGCCAAAACTCACACTTAGAAAATTTGGCATACAACTTCTTCTCTCTCAAAGTCTGAAGCACGGTCCTCAAGTGTTGCTCATGATCCTCCTGGGACTGAGAATATACCAAAATGTCATCAATGAACACGATGACGAAAGTATCAGGATAAGGCCGAAATACGCTATGCATCAGGTGCATGAAGGCTGCTAGGGGATTGGTCAGCCCAAATGACATAACAAGGAACTCATAGTGGCCATATCCGGTCCGGAAGGCAGTCTTCGGGATATCCGGCTCCGAATCTTCAACTAATGATAACCTGAATGCAGATCAATCTTGGAGAACACCCTAGCACCCTGTAACTAGTCAAACAGATCATTAATGTGAGGCAATGGGTACCTGTTCTTCACGGTCACCTTATTCAGCTGCCGGTAGTCAATACACATACGCATCGAGCCATCCTTTTTCTTCACAAATAACACCGGAGCACCCCAAGGTGATACACTAGGCTTGATGAAACCTTTGTCAATCAACTCCTTCAACTGCTCCTTCAACTCAGGAGGAACCATGCGATAGGGAGGAATGGAAATGGGTTGAGTGCCCGGTAACAAGTCAATGCCGAAATCAATGTCTCTATCGGGCGGCATACCCAGAAGATCACCTGGAAAAACATCAGGATAATCCCTGACAACTGGGACTGACTCAACCATAGGGGTCTCAGTACTAACATCTCTCACATAAGCCAAATACGCATCACACCCCTTCTCGACCATCCGCTGAGCCTTAAGAAAGGAAATGACTCTGCAGGGAGTATACTCTAAGGAACCTCTCCACTTTAACCTCGGTAATTCTAGCATAGCCAGCGTCACGGTCTTGGTGTGACAGTCAATAATAGCATAGTAGGGAGACAGCCAGTCCATACCTAAATAACATCGAAATCTACTATGCTGAGAATAGTAAGTCAGCCCTAGTCTCAAAACCACTAATAACAAGCAAGCACGACCAATATACGCGGTCCATAACAAGAGAATCTCCCACAGGAGTAGAAACATATACGGGGGACCTCAAAGAATCCCGAGATATCCCCAAATGTGAAGAAAAGTAAGAAGATACATATGAGTACAAAGAACCTGGATCAAATAACACGGATGCATCCCTATGACAAACAGGGACAATACCTGTGATGACCAAATCTAAAGCAACAGCCTCTGAGTGGGCTGGAAGATCATAATATCTGGCCTGGCCTCCCCCTCTAGGGCGACCTCTATCTCCCCGACCTCCACCTCGAGCTGTCTGAGAAGGTGGAGTAGCAGCTGGGGCTGGAAGAATATCTGGAGGACCCGATGGAAGACGTGGAACCTAATAAATCTGAGGTGGTGCACCCCTCCTAGCTCTGCGGAAATCATTGATCACATGACGAGGATCACCACATCCAAAACAACCCCTTAGAGGATGTGGCGGCTGTTGCTGACTCTGAACTGGCCTGCTGGACTGGCCAGTGATAGCAGCTCGAGCAGGAGGCACCTAAGATACTGGTGGTGCATAATAAGGCTCCTGAGGTCTAGGAGGAGTTAGAATACCACTGGCTGCTGGAAGATCTGAATGAACGGGGGGACTCACAAAACCCCTACCATAGCGTGTTGCTGGTGCACGGGCTCCTGAAAAATGACCAGTCTCGCGAGACCTCTTGGCCTCTCTCTCCTTCTTGTCCCGGGCTAACATAGTCTCAATCCTCCAGGCAATACTCACGGCCTGCTGGTAAGTAATATCGGTCTCCAGCTCTCTGGCCATGCTGGTCCGAATACTAGGGTGGAGTCCCTCAATAAAGCGTCGAACCCTCTCTCTGACAGTGACAACCAAAGCTCGTGCATGGCGAGCCAAATCGCTGTAACGGACTGCATACTCTGACACAGTCATGGTACCCTAGTGTAGCTACTCAAACTCCGCACGCCAAACATCCCTGAAGCTCTGAGGGACAAACTCAAGTAAGAACATCTCGGAGAATTGAGCCCAAGTAAGTGAGGCTGCCTCATCCGGGCTAATCAGCTCAAAATCACGCCACCACTGATAAGTTTCTCCCCTCAGCTGGACAGCGGTGAAAAAAACTCCACTCGTCTCCATAATACCCATAGTGCGGAGAATATGATTGTCACACCTCCTTTTTCACTACCCCGTAAGGGTGGTAGGGGAATTTTTCCAATTTAAGTGACATTCTTCGAGTTGGGATTATTTAATCAGTTTAAGAGTCGCCACTCGGAATTATTTACTTACGGTGTTCCGTCACCATTTATTTTTAAAATTCCAAATCGAGGAAATTTTGACTCCGTTAAAAGTCCGCGAAACCAGAAGACGGGTAAGGAATTCTGTTAACTCGGGAGAAGGTGTTAGGAACTTCCGAGTTCCGTGGTTCTAGCACGGTCGCTTTAACAATTTATACTTGGCTGAAATTGTTTAATTACTCATTTTAGGACCTAAGTACATTTTTACCTTTTACCGCTTCTAATTACTCGATTATTCGGATTTAAGAAATTATCTTAAGATGAGTTACGCGTACGTATACTCGTTTGGTTTGGCGCGTCAAGAATCATGTCACGCGTACGTGTACACAATTCTCAACACTTAGTTTATTAAGAAAAAATTGGTCAAAGGCTCGCGAACGCATACCATGAATTTATTTATTTTTTAAATCATAATTATGTCACGCGAACGTGTACATAATCACGATGATAATTTCAAACCCGCCTAAAGGCATTTCCATGATGTTCGTGATTATTAAATCTTTGAGATCAAACATGAAGATTTAAGAATTATAAAAATAATTTTTTTGATAGTCAATATACTAATTAAACTAAACTGACTAAGTATCTTAAATGAAAATTGTGATCAGTTCTATCCTAAACCAAATCCTCCACATTTACTCTTTCCAGAAACAATAGAGAAGAAAGAATAAATATAACAAAGAACCCAAAATGGTTTGTAATTCGGTATTAAGTTTTCTTTTTAGATTTTTCTAATATTTCATAAACATTCATGCAAGAACAGAGAACAAATTTTCCTTTGCTTTGCTTTCCTGTCCGTAGAGATTCAAACAAATGAAACTAAAGATTTCACATGGACTATCTATTTTCATCAGCAAAACATCCTAAGCAAAAAGAGAAGATGCACAAAAACATAATAATGTATACACTTAACTTCATAACAATCATCTCATTAAGTATAGAAGAGAAGTGTCTTTACCTTCAACCACAAAACTTATCAACCTGAATGCGCAAAGATTTGGATTAATGCGAAAGTGAATACAAGCATAAGGACATTAAGAACGAACTTGAATGGAAGAAAAAAGCTGCTGAAATTTGAGCTTCAGCAGGAACAGCGACCGGAAATGGATACCTCGAACGGAGAATTCGAACCGCGACAAACTCGAATCAACCAAACTCCATAATTAAAAATCAAAATTGAAGTTGGCAAGAGGGAATAGATATATCTTTGTATTATTTTTTTTTCTTTTTTCTAAAACTTTAAATCAAAGAAGAAAACCCCCAAAATCTACTGTTTCGTTCCCTCTCTAATGTACGTTACTTCTTCTTCTTCTTCTTTTGTGATTTTTCCTTTTCTTGTTCGTTTGTCTCTTTCTCTTTTGTGTGTGGTAGATTCTTTTCAATTGAGAAAACAAATAAGAAGAAGTCAGTAAGGAGGAATTGAAGGGTGGTCGAATTCAGGAAATTGAAATTGGGGTGAGGCTGTTCTCTCCTAAGTTAGGAGATTAGAGGATTTGCTGAGTTTTGGCTGCCCTTTTTTTTTTATCGTTCGCCCGTTTTTTTTTTTTTTCAGAAGAAGAAGGAGAGTCCTTTATGGGGTGTAGGTGTGTGTGTTTTGAATTGAGATGTGAGGATCATGGGTGGTTAGTTAGTATTTGTGGGGGTGAGGTATGAGTGAAATGGGGAAGTGGGGAAAGTGGTTTTTATTTATTATTATTATTATTATTATTATTATTATTATTATTATTATCAATATATATATATATATAT
>MDKI01023111.1:0-104160 GCA_005239505.1 Nicotiana paniculata | reverse complement strand
TAGGGAGGGATGGCCTTACCTCCAAAGGTTACAACACAAGGATACTAGTATTCTTCCAAAAAACACAGATGCGAAACCTACAGCTTCACCACTGTGTGAACTATACAAAACAAGTTCAACTTGCAAAGAAATTGGCCTTGTCGCACAATGAATGGATCTTTGGCTCCCCTAGGGAGTTGATGAAAGGATAAGTATATGTTACTGTCAGAAGTGATTGAAGCCAATTTTAGATAAGAAGCTGATATCTTTATTAGCCTCCCTATAGCAGTGATTAGGAGTGACATTGACTTAGTTCGTTAACTGTGTTGCCTCGTCATTGATCCTCTTCATTTTGTATTTATTTGTACACCCCTCTTTCAATATATTTGCCACTAGGAGAGAATCTATTTCAATGATGAAGTCAGAGTAACCATGTTAAATACACCATTTTTTTTATGAACTTCCCCCTTTAGGGGGGTTGTATTTCATTAGAACAAAGGATTACAAAATATAAGAGTCTTTGCCCCTGAAAATACAACGAAAGGATAAGTGGCTATCCTTCAAAAGATTGGGTGGGAGAAATATGTACATCCCGAACCCAAGCAAAAAACACAGCTCAACTAACAAAAAAGTTAGATTTCTCAAATTTGGTTCTGATGTTAGGCATCTGGGCCTTATCAAGCTGGAAGGGGCCTTTGGCACCTTTGGGTAGTTGTTGGAAGGTGAAGAAGTACGACTCTGTTGTTGTAGTTGTGGCAAGCTTAGCCAAGAAGTCCGCAACTTGATTTGCCTCTCTAAAACAGTGCTCCACTTTGGAGCATCTGGCAGGTGTCCTCAATGATATTGCACATTTTGTAGTTGTTGGTGGAGTTGTTGTTGAGCATATTTGCCACTAGCAGAGATTCCAGTTCCAGAATGAATCCCTTGTAACCATTTTGGACACACCAGTTGCAACCAAACCACGCAGCTTGAGCTTCTATATAATTGTTGCTACACCCTTGGGTTGTAGCTGAAAAAGCCATGACTAATTCACCCTTGTCATCTCTAAGAATTCCTCCGATCCCTGCTTTACCATTTTGCTTGATGTAGCTGCCATCTGTATTCAATTTCACATAGCCCTCCTCTGGATTGTTCCATTTAACCACGATAGATTTAGGCATTGGTTGTAGCCTTAGAGCTGTGCCACATAAGTGGTTCCATGGCATTGATAGCTTGCACGTAGGGAATGTCTTGGAAACCGCGGCTCCAATGATCCAGAGAATTTGATGCTCCAATTCTAATCAGGTTGAACATCTTCTGATTGCCATATTTACAAGCGCATCTCTCTTTCCAGATTATCCAACATATGATAATAGGGGAGGTTTGGAGAATTAACTTGTGGACTGCATTTCTATCCTTAACCTGCCACCAATTGTTAATGGTATATCTAACTACCCTATAATGATGTATAATTCCTAATGGAGATCCAATTAGTTTCCAGATATAACTAGCGGCTTCTCCTTCCATGAACACATGTTGAATGGATTCATTTTGAGGAGTAGCAAGTTACATCTAGAAACTATGTTTCTACCAAAGTTGATTATTACATCATCAAAAGGTAGTTTTCTATACCATAGCCTCCAAGCGATAAAAGAAATTTTAAAAGGAATAGAGGGATTCCATACCTTGCTAAGCATATGCTCCTTTGGTTTACTTTTCCGGATGAGTTGCCTCGTAGTTTTGTTGGAGTATCTTCCATCCGGTGAGAGATCCCAGTAGATATTGTCTTTAGCAGAGTGTTTCCCAATTTCGATTTCCTTTATGATTTGAACTATTGAGCCAGGAAGGGTCTCCTGAAGCTTGGTGGTGTTTCATGTTACGTACTGGATGAATTCCTTGACAAGAACCTTTGAGATTTTATTTGCACCAGGGATCAATTTGGCAAGAGGGCCTTTACAGGTCCAGTTATCCCACCAAAAACTAGAGTTACCTGCATTAATGTGCCAAATCATATGTTGTCCTGCAATATTTCTTACCTTTGTTAATTGTTTCCATGCGTGAGAGTTGCCAGAGGACCATTGTTTAACAACATGGTGGGCTCTAGTGCAATACTTGTGTTTAAGAAAATTAGCCCATAGAGATGGGGATGTTCTGAATCTCCACCACCTCTACCACCTCTTGATAGCTAGGACATCACTGATATCCTCAATTTTGCTAATGCCTATATCTCCCTCATCAAGTAGGAAGCATAGATTCTTCCATGATCTCCAATGATATTTTTTGTGGTCCCCTTCACTGCCCCAGAAAAAGTTTGCAAAATGCTTCTCTAAAAGG
This sequence comes from Nicotiana paniculata, assembly GCA_005239505.1. Taxonomy (NCBI): domain Eukaryota; kingdom Viridiplantae; phylum Streptophyta; class Magnoliopsida; order Solanales; family Solanaceae; genus Nicotiana; species Nicotiana paniculata. Next base: position 101,868 of record MDKI01023111.1, on the reverse strand, counting down.
TGAAAGATTGCTTTAGGAGGATTCATACCTGAGAGAGTATAGATTGGAAGAGATTGGAGAACACTCTTAATGAGGACAAGCCTCCCTCCAGAGGAGAGCATCTTACCAGGCCAACCATTATGTTTTTTTATGATCTTATGAACCAACTGATCTAAATAGGCAATTTTCTTTCTACCAACATAAAGGGGACATCCAAGGTATGTAAAAGGAAACTCCTTATCCAAAAAACCCGTACAATTTCTCAATCTATTAATACGAAGGGCAGAAGTGTTAGGAGCAGTCAGAAAGAAGCTTTTTTCCTTGTTAACAAGCTGACCAGAGCTCCCCTCATAGTCACTCACAATTGACATAATCTTCTCAATAGAAGTGTTGTCACCACTACTAAAGATAATAATGTCATCTGCATAGGCAAGATGGTTAATAACAGGCCCTTTAGTAGGCATAGAGAAAGGATAAAAGTTGGCGTCGTGGTTAAGATTATTCAGGGATCTGGATAAAACATCAGCAGCTAGAATAAGTAAAGAAGGGGATATGGGATCCCCTTGTTTTAGACCCTGTGAAGATGTAAAAAATCCAGTTATGTTGCCATTAATAATAATAGAATACCAGATATCAGAAATAAGATTATTGATCAAATCAACCCAGGCTTCTGAAAAGCCAAACTTCCTAAGAACAGATGTGACAAATATCCATGACATTCTATCATAAGCTTTTTCCATATCTAATTTGATAACAATATTTCCCCCAATATTTTTGTCAGAAATTTTTTGAATTATTTCTTGCGCCAAAAGGACATTTTCCGTAATCAGTCTATCCTTCACAAAACCTGTTTGATTTTCGCAAATAAGTTTTGGAAGTAAAGGGTTTAATCTTTTGGAAAGGATTTTTGAAACAATTTTGTTGGTAAAGTTGGATAGACTGATAGGCCTGAAGTCTGAAAAGTTAGTCGGAACATCAACTTTTGGAATCAAAACAAGGCAAGTATGAGAATAGAATTTAGTAAGTTTTTTACCATTGAAGAACTCCCTGACAAATGCAATAATATCGTGCTTGATGATGTCCCAGCAATGGTGGAAGAAAGTGCCATTGTACCCGTCAGGACCAGCAGTACTTTCAGCACTTAAACTGAAAACAGCATCCTTAATTTCACATTCATTAGGAATTGCGGAAAGCATCAGGTTATCCTCTTCAGTAATACAATTAGGAATACAATTCAAGAGGTCTGGGTCGAAAGTAGGCTTGGGAAGATTGAATAGAGACTGAAAATGTTTGACAGCTGCCTTAGCAATACTCTTTTCATTGTTAATCCATTTGTCTCTGTGATTTTTAATTCTGAGAAGTTGAAGTTCCTTCGCTTTTCTCTGAGAAGGCTGTGGAAGTACTTAGAGTTACTGTCTCCCTCCTCAAACCATTTGGTTTGAGTTTTCTGCCTGAGTAAAGAATCCTGCTTGCTCAACCACTGAATGTATTCTGCATAAGCTTTATTAACTTCCGATCTACTGATTTCCGTATTGGAGTTGGCATCAATCTCATCAAGCATTTGAACCTCGGCTTCCCATTTAATAACATGGTCATTGATATCTCCAATTTCATCTCTGGACCATCTACTAAGCCTGTGGCTAAGCATTTTCAATTTGGATTGAAGAATCCACATAGCATTACCAGTAACATTCGAGTCCCAAACCTCTTTGACGATGTTCAGGAACTCTTTTTGGTTAGCCCAAAAATTCAAAAACTTGAAGTAACTAACATGGATGTGGTTGTTGTTGGAACATTTCATGAGAAGAGGCCTGTGATCCGAACACGTTCTCGCTAAGTGTTGAACAGAGTTACTATGAAACTGTTGAGCCCATAGGTCATTGATGAAAATTCTGTCAAGCCTTTTCCAGACTCTTTTACTCAAACCCCAATTATTACACCATGTGAACTTTGGGCCCGAGAAACCGAGATCAGAAATCCCACAAGTATCCATACAATTAATAAAATCTAAGCTCCTATGAATTATGTGAGGAGTCCCCCCTAGTTTTTCGCCAGGATCCATAATCACATTAAAGTCCCCCCCCGATGCACCAAGGGCCATCTATTATATGACTATCCTCCACTAGACTATCCCACAAATCTTTCCTCTCAGCTTCCGTACACTTGACATATATGGTAATAATGTACAGGCTATTCTGGTAGTTGTTGACATCGAACTTGATGGTCATATGTTGATCATCCTCAGCAATCATCGTATGCGTACCATTATTGTTCCAAAAACACCAATTTTGACCATTACCATTAGAAGTACTATGTTGAAAGCCAAGGAATCTCCTGTAGCCCTCAATTTTCTTTTTATCAATGAAAGGCTCAAAGATAGCTACAAATTGAACCTTATTTATGTTGCATAAGAGTTTTAGCCTGTGAATGGCTTTTTTTGTTCTCACTGCTCTAATGTTCCAAAAAATTGAATTAATCATCAGAACTTGCGGGGGAGGTGTTTTGTATGTGAGATCTTGTGAGTGAGAGGTCATTTCTAGACTTGTATCTTGATTTGGCACCTCTGACGCGTGATCTTCCTCTCGACCCTTAGCTGTTTTGAGCAATTTTTTTGGCATCCCCTTTGTCAATTTTTTGGACACCAGACTGCTTTTGCAATAGAGGTTGGACTGTGTTCTGCCCACCCCGTAGAGTACTGTGCTGTTTCGGGAGATTCTATGTTGGCAGCGTTTAAGTCAACTACCAGTTGAATCCCCGTGTGTTTGATAACCTCTGAAGGAAGGCTCGAAGAACTGCAGCTGTCTGCTACACGAACCTCCTGATTCCCTTGATTTGCATGATTAGCATCAACTACAATATCAGTACTTTGATGGTTCTTATCACCATCCATATCCACTTCTCTATGGCTTAGCATCCGACTATTTTCAATGTTCTCAACCTTAGATATTGACTGTTGTTGCTGTTGTTGGTCTGAGCTATTAATTAAACCTTGCGTCTGAAGGTGTTCCTCTAATGCTTTGAGGGACTGATCATTTTGGCTAGAGGTGGAGTTTTTGGACCTTTGTTTCCTATTACTTTCCTGTGAGATAGCAGGTTTGAATACTACCTTGCTTTTCTTTTTTGGCCCTTTTTTGACTTTGCTTTTTGTTTCTTCTTTTTCTTCACCTTACTAATGTTCTGAATTTCACCTTTGTGGACAATATTAGTGATGGCTAGGGGTTAAACTACCCCAGTAGACTGTTGCAGATCCTTTCCAGCGTTGGACTTAATGTCCTTGTGTTTAGTGTTGTGCTTCTTTCCCTTTGAATCATCAATTGTAGCCTGTTGTAATATCTGACCCTCTTCAAGCCCATTACCAATGAACATTTCAGAGGTTTCTGCTGCTGTTCTAGTGCCCTTGTTTTCAATATCTCTCTGATTTTTTCCCTTCATTGTTGGCTTTTTTTTGTCCAGCACCCTGCAATTTACCAAGTTATGCCCTAACTTTCTACAATGTTTACAGAGCTTTGGTACTCCTTCATACTCCAGTTTTGGATAAAACCGTGCGAAGGCGAGTCTTCATCCTCTGCTCCGACCCAAACAGAGTCAACTTGAGGTTTAAGGAGGTCAATTTCGACCCTAGATTTAGCCATGCTTGGTCTTGTTTTACCACTAGTAGCCAAATCTAAAGTCAAGGGGGTGCCAATAGTCCCTATAATTTGTTTCACATAGTGCCATGAATGCATATTGTACGGGAGACAAGGGAGAAGAACCCATACCGGAACAATGGGGCTGTCTTCCTCCGGTTTGAAGTCGGTAGACCATTTTTTGAGCCACATTTGTCTTCCTTCGATTTTAATCATTCGCTTGAACCATATCGATTTGAAGTCTTCCTCAGTAGTGAAATCAAGAAAAACGTTGAAATTATCAAAGACCTCTATTTTGACTGTTCCTTTCAGAGGAAATTGTTCCCTAAACCTTGACCTTATCTTCTCAATTTGAGGTCTGGTCTTCAAGAATCTGCCAACGATAGTGAATTTACATTCTTCTTCCATGATGCCATAATAATCCTTGGATTTAAATATGATTGCCGGCATCCCATTGTGGGTGGTTTGCCGGGCAACCACTGATTCTCTTGGGTGCCTCGCCGGAGCCCTAGACGGAGCTGTAGGACCCGCGATTGCAGTAGCATAGGAAGGTTTGGGTGGAATTCCTTCACCCATCTCGATCGCCACACCTGGGGGAGGGGAATGGTGGTCTGGACGCGCCTCACCGGCACTGCCCGGAGGCTCCATTCGCTGGCGCGTGTGTTTCAGAGTTTATTAGCCGTTGGAGATGGTACAATAGTAGAGAGAGAATAAAAGATAACAAGTTTCACACAACTATCAAATGGTGTTAAATACACCATTTGATTCAAAATAGTGTTGCTTGTGCTTCTGCATCATTGTTGCTATTGCATTTGGCAGAGATAGAAAAGCCAATATGAATTCACCCTGGTCATTCTTCATAGTTCCTCCCAATCCTTCTTTACAATTTTCATGTAAATAACTTCCATCGGTGTTAAGCTTGAAGGATCCTTGGAGAGGTTTAATCCAGGCTACAATGATGGCTTCAGGAACAGGTTCTAGCCTCAGCATGATTTTACAATATTTGACCCAAGGTAGAGTTAGTTTGCATCCATGGAAAGATCTAAGAACTGTAGCTTGAATGTTCCAGATAATATGCTGCCTCATCTTGTAGAAGTTGAACCTTTTCTGATCTCCATATTTACATGAGCATCTACTTTTTCAGATTTTGTAGCAAATGATGATAGGAGTGATCTGCAGAATTTATTTATGTATGACATTGTTTCTCTTTTGCTTCCACCAGTGATTAAGCCATCATCTGGTGGGAATTTTATTATATACTATCCCCATAGGGGCACCTATGGCCTTCCAAATGTATCTAGCTGCATCACTCTTCATAAAAACATGTTTATAGACTCATTTAAATGGTTAGTACAAAACACAATTAGAGAAAATTTATTTTCCAAAGCTAAGGATTACATCATCAAAAGGAAGCTTTGCCAACCATAATCTCCAAGATAAAAAAGAGATCTTAAAAAAGATGATAGAATGCCATACCTTGCAAAGTAGATGTTCTTTAGGTTGAGTGCTTTTAAACAAATTCAAAGATTTTTTGTTTGAGTTGTTACAATTTTTTGTGAGGTCCCATATAGCTTGGTATGGAATGTATTTATTGCCAATGTTGATATTCACAATACATTGAATAATCTTCTCTGGGAAGGCATCTCCTAGTTTTTGAATGTTCAAGCTTCCATTGTGTATAAAATCTTTGGCAAGAGTTTTGGGATTGTTGTTGATGTTTGGTAGAAGTGCTGCCAAAGGGCCTTTTCCAGTCCAGTTTCCCTACCATATACTTGAATTACCAGAGTTATAAGCCATAATATGTGAGGTTGTGGTTTGTCTCTAACCTTCCTCAATTTTTGCCAAGCATGTGAATTACTAGGGGTCTTTTTCTTACTCACTGGATGTGATATGGGGAAATATTTGTGATTAATGATTGTATCCCACAATGAGGGGATAGTTCTAAATCTCCATCATTTTTTCGAGGCTAGGATATTATCAAACACCTCCATTCTTTTCAGCCCAATGCCTACTTCCTCTAAGGGGAAGCATAATTTTTTCCATAATCTCCAATGACATTTATTTTTTTACCATGCCACCCGTTGAGTTTCTTCACACTTTTATTAACAAGGTAGTCAAAGTACACCAACTTTTTTCTTCCTAATAAAATAGGGCAACCTAGATAAGTAAAGTGAAAGTTTTGTGCATATAACCTGTAGCTGATTCGATTGATTCTAGTAGCACTAGTATTAGAAGCAGTTAAAAAGAAACTTTTATCATTGTTAATCTGTTGGCCAGAGTTTTTCTCATATCTCCTAATGGTGTCCATAATTAGATTACTAGAACCATTACTACCACTAGTGAAGATAACAATATCATCAACATACGCAAGGTGATTGATCTGAGGACCCCTTTATGGCGTAGAAAAAGAAATGAAATTATCATTACAGTATAAATTGTTCAAAGAGCAAGTAAGAACCTTAGCAGCCATGATGAAAAGGGAAGGGGATAAGGCCACCCTCCTCTGTTTAAGACCTTGACTGGATGAGAATATGCCTTTTCTATTACCATTGACTATGATAGATTACCAAATTCCAGAAAAAATATTCATAATTTTATAAATCCATGATTCAGAGAAACCAAATTTCCTAAGGACAGAGGTTACAAAGCTCTATGACATTCTATCATAGGCTTTAGCCATATCGAATTTAAGGACTAAATTACAACCCTGATTACCATGACTATTTCATGTGCTAGTAGAACATTTTCATAAATGAGTTTATCTTTAACAAAATCACTCTGATTAGGAGAGATTATACTAGTCAACAAAGGATTACGTCTAATTGATAGGATTTTAGAAACAATTTTTTTAGTGAAATTAGATAGACTGATAGGTCTAAATTCACTAAATAAGGTAGGGGCATCCAACTTAGGTATTAAAACCAAAAAAATATGAGTATAGAATTTGGTCAGATGAGTACCTTTGAAAAATTCCCAAATGAAAACATTAATGTCTTCTTTAATTACATTCCAACAGTTGTGGAAGAAGCTGTCATTGTAACCATCTAGACTAACTGCACTAGAGGACGACAGATTGAAATATCGTTGTGATAATGATGGGGTGGTTGTCTGAACCATCTTCAACTTTAATAGAAATTTGCTACTCATCATTTGCAATAATAGAGTATTGTTGATATTCTTCCAGAAGCACCATATCTTTCTATTATCATTGGAAATGCCCAAGAATTTTCTATACATTTCAATTTTTTCCTTGCTAACCATGGGTTCCATGAATGAAGTGTAAATAATGTTGTTAATGTCTATAAGTTGTTTTAGCCTATGAATGAACTTTTTTGAGCTCACTCCTCTAATATCCCAAAATATTGTATTGATCATGAGATATTTGGGGAGGGAGTATATTTATTTTGTTTCCTCTTCACAGAGGTAGCTTATCTATTTTTGTTACCCTTGTGTGAGTTTCTTGCTATACTTTGCCCCCTTCCTGTTTGGAGATACTATTTTTCTTCATAGTTGCCTTTGTCTTGGTTTCTCTCTTTACTTTGCTCAGTTCTCTTTGTACTTTGATGTAGTGAAGAGTCTTACATTGTGTGGTCAACTATCTTGTGTGTATTGCTTCCGAGTGGTTGTGTAACGACCTGATTAGCATTTTGAGAGTATTATCCTGAACCCCTATTTATTGATCCCTCTATTTTATTTTGTGGTTACATGACTTGCCGGGAGGATTTGTTTTTGGTATTGGAATGAATTGGGACACTTGGTTCATAAAATGGAAGCTTAAGTTCTAGGAATTTGACCGTAGTTTAACTTATATGAAGACGAATTAGGAATGGAGTTTTAACAGTTCCTATAGCTCCGTAAGGTGATTTTAGTCTTAGGAGCGTGTTCGGATGTTGAATTCGAGGTCCGTAGGTCATTTTAACGGCAATTGGAAAAAGTTGGAATGTTTGACTAGGGCTGGACATTTTGATATCGGGATCGAATTTCGATTCCAATAACTGGAGTAGGTCTGTAATGTCAATTATGACTTGTTTCAAAATTTGAGGTCAATACAACTTGATTTGATAGGTTTCGACATCAGATGTAAAAGTTTGAAGTTTTAAAGTTCATTAGGCTTGAAGTAATTCGTATTTTTAGCGTTGTTTGATGTGATTTAAAGGCTCAACTATGTTTGTATAACGTTCTAGGACTTGTTGGTATGTTCGGTTGAGGTCCCGGGGGCTTGGGTTGATTTTGGGTGGTTAACAGATCAAGTTGAAGTTTAAAGAATAGTTGAAGTGCACTAGTTCTGGTGCAACCGCACCTGCGTAAGATTGATCACAGGTGCGGGCCCGTAGAAGCGTGAGGCCAACTGCGGAAGCGGAACTGGAGAAAGTTTCCAGTGTTCGCAGGTGCGACATGAAGGCCGTAGAAGCGGAGTCTTTTTGTGATGACCCAAGGGGTCATCTTGTGTTTTAGGAATTTATTCCACGCTCATTAGCCTTAAAAATCTTAGAATTTTCCTCCTTGATTTGCGTGCACAGTCTGGGCGTAATTCCGGAAAGCATTTATGTGAAAAATAGAAGAAATAATAATTTTTGAAATTTAAAATACTTTTAGTTGACTTTGGTCAACATTATGAGTAAACGAACCCGGACCCGTGTTCTGACGGTCCTGGTGGGTCCGTAGTAAAATATGGGATCTGGGCGTATGCCCGAAAATAAATTCCGAGGTCCTTAGCCCGAGAAATGAATTTTAACTAAAATTGAAATTCAGAAAATCTATGGTTTTAAAGTATGTGTTTAATGCTTGATCTAGATAGTATCGGGCCCGTATTTTGGTTCCGGCGCCCGGTACATGTCTATTATAATATTTAAACCATGTCTGCAAAATTGGTGAAAAATGGAGTTCATATGACGTGATTCAGACCCTCGGTTGAGAAAATAGAAACTTTAAGTGTTCTTGAGAATTTCATTGATTTTGATGTTAAATCCGTAGTTTTTGTTGTTATTTTAGCGATTTGATCGCACGAGCAAGTATGTATGATATTTTTAAACTTGTGTGCATGTTTGGTTTGAAGCCCCGAGGGCTCGGGTGCCATTCCGGCGATGCACGAGTCGAGTTAAAACTCAACCAAGGCTGCTAGTGCACCAGATCTGATGGTCCCGCACCTACGAGCCTTTGGTCGCAAGTGCGAGCGACAGCCCGTAAATGCGACCCAGAACCTCTACTTCGATTTCCACAGATGCGGACGGCTCATCGCAGGAGGGACCGCAGAAGCGGAAACTCGTCCGCATATGCAGTCCCAAGGGCCCAGTCCCATTCCGTAGAAGCGGATCTCCTGTCCGCACGTGCGGACGCGCAGATGCGTCCCAAGTACCGTAGGTATGAAGGTCGGGCGGTGAGTTCATTTAATTCGAACTCCAACCCTTTTCTTCTCATTTTCAAAGGAATAGACGACCTAGGGCGATTTCTCTAAGGAAATTTCCTCCCCAAAAGGTAGGTAATTGTTCTTTAACTTGTTTCTTTCAATCTTTTACTTCTATTTACAAGAATTAAACCTAGAATCTAGGAATTTTATGGTAGAAATTAGGGGTTTTGGGTAGAATAAGGGAGTTTTGGAAAATTGGAAGTTTGACCTCAATTTGGGGTCGGATTTTGAAACCAATTGCATATCAGGGCTCGGGGGTGAAGAGGTAAACAAATTTTGGTTCGAACTTCAAGTTTTGACCAAGCGGGCCCGAGGTAAGGTTTATGATTTTTTTTTTGGGAAATTTCAGGAAAATTAGTAATTATTCATTAAAGATAACTCCTTTAGAAATGATTGATGTTATTAAGTCGATATTGACTAGATACGAGTGGTTCAGAGGAGGAAAATATAGGAAAGGCAATAATTGAGCATTGAGTTGGTCGTTAGATTGAGGTAAGTGTTTGGTCTAACTTTGATTGAAGGGATTAGGATCCCCGACTTATTGGCTATATGAAAATACACGTGTGTGGCGTATAGGTGAGGTGACGAGTACCTATGCCCCGCCAAATTATCTGTTTAGCATGTTCCTTTCCCCGTTCCCAAATATCTTCATGTCTTAACTAATCCATGCTTATTGATGCTTCTATGTCTAATTGCTTCTTGTTAGATGTTGTTTCTTTATTGAAAGTATTAGTTGTTCCGTAGTTTCATTGTGTTACATTATTGGTTCAAGCCGGTTGGTCGGTGTTTCATAGTATATTTCGGTTGGTCTCGCTGTGTAGTATTAATTGGTGAAGTTTCATAATTTTATTGAATTCCGTTAGTTTTGGTTGAGGCTTAAATATTGTGGAGGATTGTGAACTAAACTGTGAAATACATGTTCTTATTGTGTGATTGAAACTGATATGGTGGGATCGGGTTGCACGTCGCAACATGAGTAATAAGGGTGACTTATTGAGGAGGAATAAGGGTGAAATGTGATTGTCTGGTGGGATCAAGTTGTACACTGCAACAAGGAGTAATAAGGGCGGACAAGTGGGATTGGGTTGCACGCCATAACATGAGGAATAAGGGATATATTATTGAGGAGTAATAAGGGTGGACATGTGGTATCGGGTTGCACGCTGCAACGTGAGTAATAAGGATGAATGTCCACAGTGTTACAGATTATGTGATGGGATTGGGATGCGCGCCGCATCATTTTGTTGTTTATGTCTTCTACCTCTGTTGTGATTTTATTCTGTGGCACTAAGACTCTTCTAAGGATTTGGTTATACTTGAGTACTGGCAAGATAGCTGGGTTCCGTATTTATTTACTGCAAGTTACTGTTCCATTTCATTTCGTACTTCCTTTTTTGCTTTAATATAAACTGTATGCAGGTTGTATTATAAATGCCCCACCGTAGCCTCGTCACTACCTCGTCGAGGTTAGGCTCGGCACTTACCAGTACATGGGGTCAGTTGTACTGATACTGCACTCTTCACTTTCTGTGCAGATTTTAGATTTGATTGTGGCTGATCGAGAGGTCGGTTGCAGGCATTCATCCAAGAGACCCAAGGTATTCCTGCAGGTGTCCGCATGCCTTGGCGTCCCCTCCTATGTTCTACATTTCTGCGTTATTTTCCTTCAAGACAGATGTACTCTTCTTTCAGACCAATATTTGTAGCTATTCATAGAACGTTCGTGGATTGTCACACCAGTTCTGAGTGGTAGTAGTAGTTTCAAGGTTAAGCAATATTTATTTAAATTCCGCATTTGTTATCATCTGATTTAGACGGTTTACTTATATTCAAATAAATTTTTAAAGAAAACGGTTAGCTAAATTCTAACATTGGGCTTCCCTAACGAGTATGATGTTAGGAACCATCACGATCCCGATGGTTGAGAATTTGGGTCGTGACACGCTTCTGCGGAAGAATGAGCGCAGAAGCAGTAAGACCTGGGAGGCCTGTTGATCGCAAAATCGGACATGGTTTGTAGGAGCGCGTGTGCAGAAACGCTACTTGGCTGCAGAAGCGGAAACGCAAATGTGCATTTAGGTTTACAGAAGTGCACGTGCCTGGCCTAGGTTAGGACCACACCTGCATTTAAAATTCCGCAGGTGCGGAGCCGCAGATGCAGCTGAGGACTCGGTGTGCAGTTTGACTGGGCAGAAAAAGGGGGAAAACAAGGGTTTTATCTCATTTTCATTTTGGGTTTTAGAGAGGTCGGATTTAGGAGAAAATTTGAGTTTTTTCAGAGGAAATATTTGGGAGGATTCTACACTCATTTTTTATTAATATCCACTAATCTATCATTAATTTCTTCATTCAATTAAGGATTTTGGATTGAGAATTTGGGGGGAAAAGGTGGAAGATCCTTAGGCCAAATTTTGAGATTTTAATCAAGGTTTTGGTATCGGATTTGTGTAACTTTGGTATTTGTGAACTCGATATCGAATGAGTGTTCGTATTTTGTGACTTTACCCGATTCCGAGACGTGAGCCTGGGTGAACTTTTTGGGCCGAGTTTTCAATTCTTTGCTAAATTCGTAATTTCATTATTTAAATAAGTTTTTTTAGTTATATTTAGTATTTAATTATTTTGGCTAGATTCGTGCCGATTGGAGTCAAAAAATCGAGGGAAAATCATTCTTATTGACTGATTGAGCTTGTTTTGAGGTAAGTGACTTATCTGACATTTAAAGAATTTGTCTATTGGGTTTGTGACGACTGTGAAGATGAAGATGAAGAAAATCTTGTCCAATTTACTCCACATGTAATGATTGATCAAAGGGACAAAATTTCAGGAGAAGAGAGCCTAAGATGCAGCAAACGTATCAAGAAAAGTTCAAGGGCCTTAGATGATTTTGTGTGTTATAATTGGAACATTTAGAAAATCAAAAAATTAAATGGCATCGGTTTATTTTTAGATATATATATATATATATTTTTAAGCAATCCACTAGGCAGTGCCTAGGACTAGTTTTTATTTATAATAAAAGCAAAACATAGAGTCATGTTATCTTACCATGAGTAAGACTGTATGAAATGAAATTACATGATGCCTATTATCAAATTTGGGCTTGTCATGTCCAAACTTGATATCACACCAAGACATGCTAATAGCATTAACTAAACTGTCGAATACTACAATTAAAACTAGCCTAAAGTAACGTAAAATTGGCCCATGAATTCTCCTCTTTTCAATGATGTATGGCCATAATATTTGCACTGCCCAGCCACGCTGGTTGCATGAATAGCCCATGAGAGATGAGATCATTTGATTGCACCAATAGCCGACTTCCATATTTTTCATTACATAAGTAGACGACCAGTGCTCTACCTTGCTAAGCCATGATTGTTGCTGCCTCCAGTCGTGTTTTTTGCCTTCGTAATCAGTCCTCTCCCATTGCTTCCAATGTTCCATGTGTATTGTAGAGATGAGTATTGTACCTGTACCTTGAATTGATACATTAGATCCACACACAAGTCCAATTAAAAGATGTCCCAACATTCCATGATATGTGTGAGCATGCCATTTTCGTAGGAACTTGCGTGTAACTTCCAGCTTAGATTTTGTTCCTTCATTACTTGAAAACCTTTGTGAAGTATTAGACCTGAGACATATCCTGGGTAATGAGTCCCAAATGTATTCCTTACTCCCGATTTTGATTGCTAAAGAGACACCCTCAAACTGTAATTGCAGCTTATCTTCCTGTGCGTTAACTGCTTATACCAGCCTTTAGTTGAAACATGAAGTCGTTGGTGATTTGTGTCTCTCTTATGCTCTAGTGCTTGTGCAAAGATGTAGGTGTGTATAACCATTCGAAACAGCCTCCACCTCCAGGTTTTGGCATCTAAGTTAACACCTGACTTCATTGCACATATCCTTGCTACTATGCTTATGCATATCCTTGATTTCCTATTAGTGGAATGAGCACAAGGTGCTAATACCACCAACTGGTAGTTCCTCAAAGGGTATGGCATAGATACAATAATGGCTCCTGCAAAAAAGAAAACATCGTTAGTGAAAAACTGCAATCCCATGTTCTCTTCCTGAAGGATTTGAACATGGATAATAACTGATCTTTGATCCTCCAACCAGCTGCTTTCCTTGTTGGAAATTGTCTTGTTTTCTCTATGTTCCCCTGTTTTCTTAATCCAGCCCTCAATGAACTCATTTTCCTGATCCCAAATACCTCCCAAACACCATATATGAGCTCTGATGATGTCTCTAAATCCATGGTGTTCCTTTGGTTTCTCTCTTGTGCAGCAGCATTGCATAAGGACTGAGAATGAATATCTATGTTGATCTGCACCTTCATATGCCTGGTTCCTTTTATCCCTTAATCCAAACTTTCCAATTCTATTACACTTTCTGGACATTTTTCCTACCAAATAGCACCTTCCTAGCTCTATACCACTCCATAATAATAGTTCCTGTTGCCCAATTCTCTTAAACTTTCTAGGCATCTTTGTTTTGTTTTATGTGCTTGGATCATGCCTTTTGTCCGAGTTAATCAATTTTCTGTTGTAGGCACTCCAAGATCCTGTACAGTATATCTGAAACTGCCCAATTCTCTTAAACTTTCTGGGCAGTTTTCTCCAACTTTCTGCCATCTTCTTGGATCTCCTAGCTACTGTACAATTGTCTAGTTGTAATGTCATTCCATCGGAATGAATGCTATGCATTGATACCACCAAATGGAATTCTATTAGAACATAGGACAATAGCACAGAAAATGTACCTGCAAAAAAGAAAACAAAGTTAATGAGCAAATGATCACCATGCTCTCCTCATTACAGATTTGAACATGGTAATTTATTGATTTGCATTCCAGTTTACTCCAAACCATTTCCTCCTCTTCTCTTATTGGTTCCTTGCAACTCTTACTCTCTGGTATGGGATTGCAATTTATCATCATTTAGTATCCTCCTACCAATTGAATCCAACTCCCAAAATTCCTGGCATTCAATGTTTCCAACATCTAAAGCATAGTTAGCAAGGTCTTATTTCCTTCTCTAAATATGTGTGACACCATGAGGTTACATTCTTCCTTCATCCTCCATATTTGCTCTATTTGATGTCACGACCCTAAATCCTAACAGGTTGTGATTGCGCCTATCGTGGAACTAGGCTAGCCAACCATCACATTACTACGCATTTATTCAATTATAAAAGTTCACAATTTAATAATAGGCAGCAACCATGGCATAGAAATAATTTATTTAAGTCTTTAGCGTCCCAATAATAGTCTAACAACTCTAAATAAAACCTCCCAAGACTGGAGTCAACATGGTCACGAGCATCTACGAAATAAAACTAACTCCACTAATGTCTTAAATAAAGTCTAGGAATGAAATGCTAAAACTAAATAAGGAAGGGAAATGGAGAAGCTGTGGACGCTGGACAACTACCTCAAAATCGCATATCTGCTGCTAATGAACTGAGACAGCTACTGCTCCGGGCCGTCACCTGGATCTGTGCACAGAGGCACAGGGAGTAATGATGAGTACGCCAACTCAGTAGTAATGAAAATAAACCACAGTTTGAGAATTTCAAAACACACAGTACAGATACACAATTTCACAAAACCAGTAAAACACCAAGTCACCATGTAGTATTCAACAAATAATAAGTTCGAAATCAGTTTCCAGAAATCCTTTGAAAACAAGTGAAATATCAGTATGTCTCAGTAAAATTCTCAGTAAAAACCAGTTTGAAAACGAAGTAAATCATAGTTAGAAAACTTAGTAAAATCATCATAAATCTGCCCCTCGGGCTAAAAATCATTTATCGTAACCATTGCCCATCAGGAATTCTCACCATGACTCAATATCAGCCCATCAGGCATCCTCACAGTCACTCGGTATCAGCCCATCAAGCATCCTCACAATCACTCAGCATAAGCCCCGCGAGCATCACTCATTAGGTACCTGCGCTCACTGGGGATGTGTACAGATTCCGGACGGACTCCTACAGCCCAAACGCTATAACAAGCCACATCATGGCATAAATCACTCACAATATAGGCCCGCAGCCTCACTCATATCATAACATCCTCACAATATAGGCCCGCAGCTTCACTAAGTCACATACTCTCAATTTTCCCTTCAGTCCATAAATATACCAGGTTCTCGACCCAAAACAGTGTTTCATTTTTCAATAAATAATATCAAAATACTTTGAGTATCAAGACGATTTATCAGGAAAATACTGAGTGAAAATCATAACATATCAGTGAGGAAAATATAGTAACACAACCCCCAAGGGGAAAACAAATCGACACTAGGCTCTAAACACGCCTTACAACCCAAATCATATCATAATATAATAATACTATTTAAGCATAGGCTTAAAAGTCGGTTTAGTAACTCAATTGTCGCCTATATAGGAAGATATTTCCAAAGTTTCAACCTTTTCATTTCAAAACCCGTGAAAGGGTGCATAGTCCGGGGCTTCATACCCTCAGGACAGGATTTAAAGACATTACTTACTTCAAAACTAGCCCGGAAACTATTCCGCAACACGCTTGCCTCTCGTGTAAAAAAGGTTTAAGGCGCGAAGGGTTTATTTAAATACTGCCTAGGGGTTTCCGCACCTGCGGCCAAGCTCCCGCACCTGCGGTCCCCTAACCGCACCTGCGACCTTCCTCGCACCTGCGGATCCTTGTCCGCTCCTGCGGGCCCGCACCAACGATCCTTCTTCCGCATGTGCGGTTACATCAGTAACCAGAAAACCAGCAGCTGCTTGCTGCACTTTTTCAACTCCGAACTTCCCGTTAACCATCCGAAATCAATCCCGAGCCCCTCGAGACCCCAACCAAACATACTAACACGTTGCATTTGATCATTCAAGTTTAGTTGCACTCCCAAAACACCAAAACTAACATCAAAACACCAAAATTACATCGGATTCAAGCCTAAGAACTTTGAAATTTCTAAAATCCACCAACGATGCCGAAACTATCCAAAACAACTTCGATTGACCTAAAATTTTGCAGACACATCCAAAATGACATTACGAATCTGTTGAAAATGTCAAAATTTCATTCCGACCCAGATATCTTATTTTTCACTGCCGAACGGAAATTGCCAAAAACTAACTTTCGTCAATTCAAGCCTAATTCTACACCGGACATCACAAAATTATTCTGAACACACTCCTAAGTCCCAAATCACCTAACGAAGCTATCCGATCAATAAAATCCAAATTCCAAGGTAGTTTACCAATAAGTCAACTTTCATTTCACTTTTCCCATTTTAAGGCTATCTTTAAAGGCTAAATGACTGAACTCTCACTACAACCATTCGATTTCAAGCCTACCAACTCTAATACATAAAATACAGTATAACCAATCTATAACAAGTCAATAACAACAATTTTTAATGCAAGTTCTACGTAACGACCAACCGGGTCGATATATTTTCCCCCACTTAAACATACGTTCGTCCTCGAACGTGCCTAGAGTTGTTCCAACACCACCAAAAATTGCTGTGTAACCTTCCATGCATATATTCGGAGGTGATCCCACGTCAACCTACCCTATCTAGTTCTGATAACACAACATAACCGAAATTTCATTATCAAATCCTGACCCATAAACCTTAAAACCAAGTTTCCACTTCTTGAATAATTTACAAGTTCAAATTTCCACGACTATAAGCTGAAGTAGTCTGAACACGCTGTATCAAACCATATCCGTAACCCAAGATTAAATCACATAATATACCGCGTGGATCAACCACTCATAGCGATAACTCCTAACCACAATAGTTGTTCAAACAACTCAAAACCGGTACATAAACTCTTATCAAACCATGCCTCGCTCTAACACTTCCATATACTGCCGATGAAGAAAGAAACATGTATAAACTAGCAACTATTCGTCCGATCAGTATCAATACCATCCAGAGCCAAAAGTTGTGCAACTTGTGTACTCAATAACCACATACCAAGAGCTCAATTCATTAAATAAATAAGACTCATACGAGAGGATTATCCTGCCACTAACACTTACCATTACCACATCATGCTAAAATCCTGATACACATCGTGAAACCATATCACAAAAATCCGACACCAAGGATCATACCTCTACCTAATTCAGCTGCAAAACGTGATCCCATCCAACCGCTGGATCACATAACACACTCCAAGACACGTTGCTCAAGATCAATAACCAAGCGAAATTTGACATCAATTACTCAAAGTGCATTGCCATAACCACGGGGAAATTGGACGATACCATGCCACCCGAACCAGAAAGAACATAACCAACATGTCTCAATCCTACAACAACTACTTACTTGCCTCACTAAAATCCCGCTACAAAGCCCCGATAGAACTACACCCTATGCACATATATAACTAACGATCACAACTCCTTGAAACACCGAAAGGTAACTCATAGATCACTCCAAAACACGAATAAGCTCAGTGACCATCAAATGTTACATCCCTCAACAATAGCAATTTGGGGTCGACAATTTCGACTCGGTGTAGAACACACACCCATACTGGCCTACCAATAATTATATTCTAAATCAACTCTAGTCATCCACAACAGGTAGATAACTCTCCAAAGGTTCGTAATGAATGAATCATGACCTATACTAACACCTGACTAGCTTTGCTCGCATCCTCGTAGTTCACAACTTCAAAAATAATCTGTTCATGAAAACTCCCAGTCTCAAAATCCAATAGGCGCACCAATTACCATATCTGATCCCAATTCCACCACTCAAATATATAACGCGCCCCTAATACTTTATCATTTCATGAGGGATACCCCCATAATTCCTCTGTGTCACCAAGAAACCTTGAATATCAGCAGTCGATCCAACAAGAGAGCGTCGTAACACCAATGAAGCACCCTTATTCAAACACATTGCCTTAAACATATTGTCCTTAATGAATGTATACTCTCATCCAGCCACCCAATAGTGGTATCCTTTACCTAATAATCTGAAAGTGCCAGTTCTGACCTTTCTTCCAGAACTGAACCGTGACCTCACATATTCCACTCTCCATTATACACAAAATACCACACACGCCATGCAATCCTATGATAAATATGAGAACTTCATGCCCCCTTCCTAGCCACAAACAACTACGTACCCAACTAACCAAGAACTTTCCATTGATCCCATTTAGAAGCAAAATCACTATACATCACATGGCCCTCACGCCAGTAGAAATATACATCTCCAACCATGGTAGAAACCATCAAGAACTCTCTGGATCACATTGGTACCACACCAACCCTCCAATACTGAATCCTTCCAACTCAATCAAGCTACGCATGCCACCAAATTCCAAGAGAATTGCTAATAAAAACCTATAACAACTCATTACCTTATAAACACACAAAAAACTAACCATATCCCTTATCATGCCTATCCGACCTACTACCAAGATGTACTATTTATCCAAGTTCCTTCTGGCTTACCTTGGAATTGATACTTCTTCTTGCCATAATACCGCAATTCTCAATCCCGACTCACCGCACGAAACCCGAGCATAAAAAATATACCTTCTAAGGCTCATAAGTCGCTGAATACTCTCTCAAACATCCCCAGAGCACCACATCAAAAATACATACCCTGAATAGACTTCATGCGAATTTAAAGTCATTACCTTCCCTTTCCTAATACTGATGGATAGAATCCATAATAATTTAAATACACCACAAGACTTGACACCTTGAAGATCCTCAATCGCTACATATAACCTTGATTCCGTTTGAACCAGTCTCGAACGTCATTTACTCTACGCAATTTCAATTAGACTAACCAAGTAAACAGAACGACCTGACCCCGCTTGCAATCCACATACTAGGAAAGTAATCCACACCATTGAAGCAACAAGCGCACTCATACATTGCACACACTACACTTACCAGTACAACTTAATCATTCAGTAAATTTCGTTACTCGAGTCACTCCCAGACTCCACTTCTGCAGGGCAATAACTGATTCACAAACATACCTCGAACCGAAACCAATACAACACATAATCGTGTAATCAACTTATCAATAATGAACTCCCCCACTTGGCTCAAAGCCAGGGATCAAGCCAAACAATAACTCACGATACCCACACATTATCACTGCCACCATACTGTGGTGGGATTACTAAATCTTTCATACGCTCATATGACCCAGACCATCTAACCCTTAACTCGTAGGCAAATCTCGCATTCACCATTGTAATGTTCATGCCAACTCCCACAAGCGATCTAAACTCAAATTACAACATACATCATTTACTGATAGAGAGAACTTACTACAGACCAACATAAGGGTCACACACCTCAGGACTACCCGCAAGAGATACCCCTGCCTGCTTAACCTCAGAATGATATCTCCCTATACACTTCCAAAAATCATTGCTATCATGCAATCATTATACCTTCCTACATTAGAACACAACCACTGCCTGCCCCAAGACATCCCATTAAGCGGTATAAGAACCTGAAGCTGATGGCAACACTAACACTGGAGCTGTGGTCAAGGAAATCTTGAGCTTCTGGAAGCTCTACACACACTCGTCTGACCACATGGATACATTCACTGGACATCATGTGTCCCAAGAATGCTACTTAACTGAGCCAAAAATTCACACTTGGAGAACTTCGCACAAAGCTTCTCCTCCCTATATCCTCGCAATACCATCATCAATTGTTGAGTATGCTACCCCTGGCTACGAGAGTACGACAAAATTCCATCAATAAATACAATAACAAAAGAGTGTTAATACGGCTAGAATACACTATTAATCAAATATATAGACGCTGTTAGGGCATTGGTCAGCTTAAAAGACATCACAGGAACTGAGAACATAACAGGAAAACCCACTTCACTCCACAACTAACTACACGAGAGGTACTTCAACACTCATAACACGAACCCATATTCTAACTCAATACATAAGTCAAAATCAATGGTTCTTGCCACATCTCCCCCTAATTCATTTTGGTCACAATCAAACAACCTGAATACATCTAACTATCCGATCACACTCACCATGTAGTCATCTAGTCATAAAGTTCCATCAATAAGGACACAAACAGACATATAAGTCCCCCAACACATGCTCACCTAATTGAAATTCAACACTCAAGCCACAGACAACAATTCGACCTCACGTCCTTCAGACTAGCCCATTATCTATATGTTAACAATCACATCTCACCCATGGAAGTCATAAGCCGACGACGCACAACTCATACCAAGCGCTCCTGTGCGCATTCGAATAAATGAAAGCAATTCAAAGATTTACGCTTTTGGCTGAATAAATGGATTCGCACGATAAGAATTCAAGAATGTGGAATGTTTCCTAAGAGTTCTGCAGCATCTCGAAGATAAGTACAGATGTCTCCGTACCGATCCGCAAGACTCAACTAAACCTGCTCATGACAGTTGAGTCCTATGTAACCTATAACTTTGATACCAACTTGTCACGACCCCAAATCCTAACAGGCCGTGATGGCGCCTATCGTGAAACTAGGCTAGACAAACATCACATTACTACGCATTTATTCAATTATAAAAGTTCACAATTTAATAATAGGCAGTAAATAGCATTAAAATAATTTATTTAAGTCTTTAGCGTCCCAATAATAGTGTAACAACTGTAAACAAAACCTCCCAAGACTGGAGTCAACATGGTCAAGAGCATCTACGAAATAAAACTAACTCTACTAATGTCTTAAATAAAGTCTGGGAATGAAATCTAAAACTAAATAAGGAAGGGAAATGGAGAAGCTGTGGACGCTAGACAGCTACCTCGAAATCCCGTATCTGCTGCTAACGAACTAAGACAGGTGCTGCTCCGGGACGTCACCTGGATCTGTGCACAGAGGCACATGGAGTAATGATGAGTACGCTAACTCAGTAGTAATGAAAATAAATCATAGTCTGAGAATTTCAAAACACATAGTACAGATACACAATTTCACAAAACCAGTAAAACACCAAGTCACCATGTAGCATTCAACAAATAATAAGTTCGAAATCAGTTTCCAAAAATCCTTTGAAAACAAGTGAAATATCAGTATATCTCAGTAAAAACCAGTTTGAAAACGAAGTAAATCATAGTTCGAAAACTTAGTAAAATCATCATAAATCTACCCCTCGGGCTAAAAATCATTTCTCGTAACCATTGCCCATCAGGCATTCTCACCATCACTCAATATTAGCCCATCAAGCATCCTCACAGTCACTTAGTATCAGCCCATCAAGCATCCTCACAATCACTCAGCATAAGCCCCGCGGGCATCACTCATTAGGTACCTGCGCTCACTGGGGGTGTGTACAGACTCCGGAGGGGCTCCTACAGCCCAAGCGCTATAAGAAGCCACATCATGGCATAAATAACTCATAATATAGGCCCGCAACCTCACTCATATAATAACATCCTCACAATATAGTCCCACAGCCTCACTCAGTCAGATACTCTCAATTTGCCCCTCAGACCATAAATATACCAGGTTCTCGACCCAAAACAGTGTTTCATTTTTCAATAAATAATATCAAAATATCTGAGTGTCAAGACGATTTATTAGGAAAAGACAGAGTGAAAATCATAACATATCAGTGAGGAAAATATAGTTACACAACCCCCAAGGGGAAAACAGATCGGCACTAGGCCCCAAACACGGCCTACAACCCAAATCATATTATAATATAATAATACTAATTAAGCATAGGCTTAAAAGTCAGTTTAGCAACTCAATAGTCGCCTAAATAGGAATATATTTCCAAAGTTTTAACCTAAAACTCGTGAAAGGATGCATAGTCCGGGGTTTCATACCCTCAGGACAACATTTAAAGACATTACTTACCTCAAAACTAGCACAGAAAATATTCTGCAACACGCTTGCCTCTCGTATCAACTTCTGAAGGCTCCAAATCTGCCAAGTTCAATATTTTTATCATTAATTTATGCTTAAGGAATAAATTCCAATCGAAAAACATCAAATTTAGCTAAAAAATCCGAAATTAGTCAAAACCCGACCCCCGGGCCCGTGTCCTAAAACTCAGAAATTTTTATACAAAAGTGTTCTTCATCATCTCACGAGTGCGTACATATAAAGAACGCTAAAATCGTAGTTCGTTTGACCCCTCAAACCAATCCCTAAAGGTCTCATAAATCTCAAGCCCTAAACCCACCTTTTTCTACTGATTTCCATGAATTAATACTGAGATTATGTTCTATAATCACCCATTATTGAGTTTTAATGATAAAAACACTTACCTCTATGGAGAAAATTTACTTCTACTTCAAAAATATCCACCAAAGATCTATGTCCGCACAAAAATGGTGTAAAAAGGGTTTAAGTCGCGGAGGATTTATTTAAATACTGCCCAGGGGTTTCCACACCTGCGGCAAAGCCCCCGCACCTGCAGAACCGCACCTGCGGTCCCCTAACCACACCTGCAACCTCCCCCGCACCTACGGAGCCTTGTCCGTCCTGCGAGCTCGCACCTGCGATCCTTCTTCCGCAGGTGCGGTTACATCAATAACAAGAAAACCAGCAGCTGCTTGCTACACTTTTTCAACTCCTAACTTCCTGTTAACCATCTGATATCAATCCCGAGCCCCTCGGGACCCCAATCAAACATACTAACATGTTACATTTGATCATTCAAGCTTAGTTGCACTCTCAAAACACCAAAACTAACATCAAAGCACCAAAATTACATCAGATTCAAGCCTAAGAATTTTGAAATTTCTAAAATCCACCAACGATGCCGAAACTATCCAAAACAACTCCGATTGACCTGAAATTTTGCAAAAACATCCAAAATGACATTACGAACCTGTTCTAACCGTCGGAATTCCATTCCGACCCCGATATCCTATTTTCCAATGCCAAACAGAAATCACCAAAAACTAATTTTCGCCAATTCAAGCTTAATTCTACACCGGACATCACAAAATTATTCTGAACACACTCCTAAGTTCCAAATCACCTAAAGAAGCTATCCGAGCCATAAAACCCGCATTTCGATGTCGTTTACGAATAAGTCAACTCTCAATTGACTTTTCCATTTTAATGTTATATTAAAGGCTAAATGACTGAACTCTCACTACAACCATTCGATTTCAAGCCTACCAACTCTAATACATAAAATACAGTATAATCAATCTATAACAAGTCAATAACAATATTTTTTTAATGCAAGTTCTACGTAACGACCGACCGGGTCGTTACATTTGATTTGTTATACTCCAGGGTAGTTTCTATGTTCTTTCAATGATGTTTTTAATCAACATCGAGTCATTCTGCAGCCATATCTGCATGTAGTTCATTTCTTTGCACAGTCTTAGAGCCTCCACACTGGCTGCAACTTCTTCTTCATTGTTTGTACCTTCAACTATCTCTCTTCCCGTTGCATATTTTAAATCACCATACTCATCCCTCAAACAAAAACCTTTTGAGCTTCTCTCTAGATTACCTCTGCATGCTCTATCTGTATTCACTTTTATCCACCCTTCCAAAGGCATCTCCCACAGTACCTTCTCGCATTTTAGCTTAGGAGTGTAGTTCTGCAGCAATTGCAGAATGTTATGCCACCTGTGAAGTACCTTAATGCCAGGTTTTCTTACTCGCACCAATGCTTGAAGAGTTGTTGACACTTGATAAATCACCCTATTGACAGAGACTGCATCTCCATATTTCAAGTTGTTCCTCCTTTTCCATAGTTCCCACACAATACAAGAAGGTAGAGCTTGCATAATAGGCTTGATTCTTGGCAGCACTTGAGCAGTCCAACACCTACTAATGGCAAGGTGTAAAGTGAGTCCCTGTATTGCAATTCCTGCCCTTGTTAGAAAATATTTCCATACTGTTGAAGCAGCCTTTGATGTAAAGAACAGATGCACCATAGTTTCTTCTTTAGGTCCAACACAACACCAGCACCTAGATGGCATGAGATATCCCAACCTTCGCATGAATTCATCCAAGGGCAGTTTAGCTTTCCATACTTTCCACATGAAGAAGGATATATAAAGGGAAATACTTTCACCCAAATCATCCTATAAGCTTGTCTAGGATTGTCTCTTCTCCTAAGATATTTCCACGCAGATTTTACTATGAAGTGGCCTCTATTTTCGAGCATCCAATATGGGGTGTCAAGGACAGATTTCATAGCTGGAGGTATGATTCTTTCCACTATATGCAATGCTAATTCTTCTGGAAGTATTTCAATTAGTCTCTCTACATTCTATGCTCCATTTTCTACCAGTTCATACACATTTTGTATGTCTTCATCTATGCCGAAATCCGGAGGGACTGGGAAGTATAAATCCCTAAGTCCAGTCCAATTGTCAAACCAGAACAAAGAAGATCCCATTCTAGGCTTCCAAACAATCTGGTGTTCTATAATATCTCTGCATTCAAGCATCTTTCTCCATACATGAGATCTATCTCTCCATGGAACCCCTACTACATTAAGCTTTTTGCAGTATTTTTGGCTCATAAAAGAACTCCACAAGCTAGCCTTGGTTCTGAAGTTCCACCACAGTTTGCAAAAGAGAGCCTTAGATACATCATGTAATGATCTAAATCCAATACCTCCCTCTTCATATGGAATACACAAAGTGTTCCATGAATCCCAATGTTTTGTGTTTCCTCCTATGTTACTGCTCCAGAAGAATTTGGCAAATATTTTGTGAAGCTTGTTAATGACATAGTTAAGAGGATTAACAACAGACAATAAATGAATAGACATGCTTTGCAGGACATTGGCAATCAACACTGCACTGCCTTCTATAGAGAGAAGTTTGCCTTTCCATGATTGTAATTTATACATAACCTTAGTCATCAAACCTTGATAATAGTCCATTATCCTCCTTGCATAGAAAATAGGGCAACCTAGATATGTGAAAGGAAAACCCCGCCTTCCAATACCAGTTATCCTCTCAACCTTTCTAACCACCTCCATATCTGTGGAATGATGCATATATATTGCTGATTTTTCGTTGTTTACAAATTGCCAAGAAGCTAATTCATACGCATGTAACACTTACATCACTAGCCTTAATGATGTTGCAATAGATGAAGAAAAGATTATAGGGTCGTCTGCATAGGATAATGGTTTATCTTTTGGGCTCCACTTTGGCAATCCAAATCAACAAAAATAAAAGTTTAGGTGCAATGAATTTAATCCCCTAGACAGTGCTTCTGCAACTAGTATAAACAGTGCAGGTGCAAGTGGATCACCTTGTTTAACTCCCCAGGATGACTTAAAGAAACCATAAGGCTGGCCATTTATAAGAATAGAGTACCAATTATTAACAACCAGGTCAAATATCAGGCCAATGAAGCTTTCCGAGAATCCTAATTTCCTCAGCATTTTAGTCATAAACAACCAAGATAGCCTATCATAGGCTTTTTCCATATCTAGTTTAATCACCACATTTTGCCTGACTCTTGTTCTAAGCCTGATATCTGTTATAATCTCCTGTGTTAACAGTACATTTTCTACTATACTTCTCCCTTTCACAAAGCGTGCTTTCTCTTCTAATATCAGATTAGGTAACAGACCTACTAGTCTCTCATGAATGACCCTCGAGAAAATTTTGTTGACAAAATTACTAAGGCTAATTGGCCTCATGTCTGCAAAGGTGTTGACTTCCTTCTTTTTAGGCAAAAGAACCAGATTTGTGTGTGTTACAGTTGGCCACAAAAGAATGCCATTACCATTGCAACCACATCATCTTCAATGATCTCCCAGCATGAAT
This sequence comes from Nicotiana paniculata, assembly GCA_005239505.1. Lineage (NCBI taxonomy): Eukaryota > Viridiplantae > Streptophyta > Magnoliopsida > Solanales > Solanaceae > Nicotiana > Nicotiana paniculata. The sequence goes on along the minus strand of MDKI01023111.1, from coordinate 76,083 downwards.
GGTAAAATGCACCTGTAAAACCATCTGGTCCTCCTGTTGAATTTGCATTTAAGCCCATCACTGCTTGCTTAACTTCCTCTCTTGTAGGCATAACCATCAAATTTTCATTCTGCTCCCTTTCCACTAGAGTAGGTACATGATTTAGGATATCGAATTCAGTAGGAACTACACTCTCATTGAACTGATCCTTATAGAAATTAATTGACTTTTCTCCTATTAGATCCTCCTCATCAATCCAGTTTCCAAGACTATATTTAATCCTTGTTAGCTTCAATCTCTTCCTTCTTCCATTCACTTGAGCATGAAAGAACTTTTTGTTTCTATCCCCATCCTTGAACCACATCATACCAGACTTTTGTCTCCAAAATTCTTCTTCCAAAGGCAAGTATTTAATCATTTATGCTTGCACCTTTTGTAGTTTCTGCCTATTCATTTATATAGGATAAGCCTCAAACTGTCTTTCATGCACCAATACTACTTCTTCAAGACTCGCAATTTTCTGAAATATGTCACCATAAGTTTCTCTACTCCAATTAGATAGCGCCTTGTTAAGCTTCTTCAACTTGTAATTAAAGATTACAAATGGATTAGCACTAAAGTCAGCCTTCCAGTTCTCTCTAACCATATCCTTGAACGAGGCATGTTTTACCCAGAAATTAAGAAATCTGAAAGATTTCTAAATAGGAGTAGATTCAATGTCACATTTCAGTAGCATATGACAATGCTCAAAACCAATTTTAGACAAATGACTTATCTCCAATCCAGGAAAAGCCTGCTGCAATTCCATGTTGCCTAAACATCTGTCAAGCCACTTGAATATACAATCATCCTCCGATCTTCCATTCCACCATGTAAAAATACTTCCGTTGAATCCCAAATCTGTCAAGTTACAAGTATTGATGCAATGTCTGAAATCATCTACTTCATTTATGGATACAGGTAAACCACCAAATTTATCCTCCTCACCCCATATGACATTAAAATCACATCCCACAAGCCATAGTATTGCCATATCAGATGCCATTGCATAATGTGAGTCCCATAATTCTATCCTTTCGATAACATCACATTTTGCATAAACTAATGTGAGTATAAGATCAACATGGGACTCAGTATGGAATAATCTCAAAGTAAGCTGCTGAGTCATATTATACAGTATAGTAACTTCAAAAAATTCATCAATGAAGGCCCATATCTTGTTTGATACATTCACCACTGCTTGAGCCAAGCCTATTCTTCTTTTGTACCTTTCCATCTTATTTGACTGTTGCATAGGTTCTAAGATCCCAATAAATTCAAAATAATGTTGCATGTGCATTGTAATCAATCTCTCAAATGCTTGCATTGTATTAACCGACCTTACATTCCAAATTATTGCATCCATTACTTATTTAGAGATTTAGTGAGAGTTCTTCTTGTTTGTACTCCACCAGCTGGATATGGAATTCTCCTTCGTTTGTTTCTTTCTATCCTTAACAGCAGATTTCACCTTCTCAATGTGCCTAGGTGAGAGGTCTCCTTGTCTAGCCACATTAATAAAATTTTGAGCAGTAGACTCCTCATCTAAGTCCTTGTTTGCATGATCATCTTGAACATCCATCATCTTTGGTCCATCTGTAACCGCATCTGTAACTACTACTGCTGTATTTTTCCTAGTATTTCCCACTACCTGAATCCCAAAATTATCCTTAGTCCTCAGTTGCACTTGATCCAATGTAACAGTAATTTCTGTAGCTGTCTGTACCTTAGCCAACTGTTTCTTTGAAGCCTTTGCACTGCCTTTAGTTTTAACTATTTCTTCACCTATGCTCCTTTGTGTTGTTCCTCCTGGATCAATGGCATTGATGTCCACTTCTGTTCCACCTGGATCACTAGTATCTTCCAATTCATTTTTGTGATCTGTTGGCTCTTTAGTCTTTGCTATACTCTGTTGCTCTTCATTATATTTTTCCTTGATATTTCATTTACACCTTGGTCCTCCTCATCTACTGCATCTCCTCCAATTTCATCTTCACTTTGCATCTCATCTGGGATATCTCCTTCCTCTGAATCATCTTCTATTTGATCAGCCCATAATTTTTCTTCCTTCCAATTGATCTTCTCATTACTTTTGAATTTTTCAAATTATGCATCTTCAACTAGATCCTTATCAGCAGTATTGATCATCTCTCCTTCAAATCTAGTGTCCTGAGTTGGTACATCTTGACACGAGCTGTTTGTGGCAACTAGATTCCCATTGAAAGTTCTCTTCACCCATTGTGCAGTAGACTCCTTTTGCTGCTTATCTTCTACTCTTTTCTCTGAATTTCTGATTTGATCTTGATTGACAATTCCAGCTGGAGTAATGTTATCATTAGAAGCCATTGAAGTAAGACTCTTCCCAGTTGTAATAGGCATTCCAGTATTGTTTCTCTTTGACTTGTCTGTCCTAGGTGATTTAGCATTAAATGGTGATGCTGCAAGATTAAGATTGCCAACTTCTCTAACATTCTGCACAGATCCTAGCCCATAATTTCCTTCTACCAAAGCTAGTTGATTATTCACATTAGCTTCACTATTTTCCACTTCTAGTAATGCAAATTGATTGGCAGTTTGAACCTGTTGAGGAACCACAACAGTTTTCTTTTCAACTGGAACAATTTCTTTTCCAGTTTTATCCACTCCATCTGCCTGCTTGTCCTTTCGTTTGCTTCTATTATCCCTAACTTCTTTCCATTGAGCTCCCACATCGCCAACAACCTTACCACTTGATAAAATCATTAAAGGAGCAGCTTCCTTTCCCTTATCTTTATTCCTTTCCAGTACTGCCTCATTAGCACGAGCATTTGTTTCACTCCTATTTTCCATCAGTTCAGGGTGAATTGTCCAACACTCTATCATGTCATGCCCTTGTATTTTATACTCTTTGCAATATTTAGGAAGATAATCATATCTAATTGTCACCCACTCAGTTCTCACCTCTTTTGACACCTCATTCTCAATATCCATGCGTACTTTCTTAGGTAGGTCTGCCAAGAGATCCACCAACACCTTCACTCTAGCAAAAATTGGATTTGTCTTTTTAATAGTTGTCATATCAAGATGAAGTGATTTACCAACAACAGATGCTAAAGAGAATAGGCATTCCTTTACAAAATATGTAGGAAATAAATTAGGAAAAGAAATCCATCCCATTACCTTAAGTGTCTCCTCCCAAGGTTTAAACTTTGAATCATACAACAAAGTTCTCAACTGAAATTCTTGGCCATACTTGTCCTTGACATAATAAACACTTTTCAACGTAAAATCAATATAATCTTGTCATAATGTCAATCGTACCAATACGTGTCTATCCCTGAGATATCCAATATTACATTCACCCTTAATTCCACATTGCATAGGATGATTTTATGTAGCTCTTACAACTCTAGCCATCCATATGAAATTTTGCACACGATAGCATACTTCAAGCCTTCAATGACATTCATACGCTCGACTACTCATTCTGTAAACATCACCAGTGGTTGTCCTTGAAGAAAAGTTGCTCGCCTAAACGATATGGGTTTGACAGTCACTACACGATCTTGCATGGCATTGTTTTACGTAGGTTTCACTGCTTTAGCGTAATCCATGGGTTGTGGGGTGTTATTACTGGTAGTGGATGGCTGGGTAGGGTTGGGGGTTGGTTGAGAGGACTACCCAACCATTGGTGGTGGCGTACCACCGTCCGGAGAGGCCATGACAGTGCTCGAGGAAGCTTGCGATAATGTATTCTCTTTTGTCGCCAATCGCCAGAGCTCCTAAGCTCCAAGTGTGTTTTTGGGGTTTAGGGTTTTTTTGTTAGTTATATTTTCTATTTCTTTGTATGAGTTTCTTTTTTTTTTTTTTTTGAAATAAAGAGGTTATTCTCCACTTTTGCATTCCAATAGTATTAGGAAGTTATAATATAGCAAATGTATTGTTTTTTTGCAAAACTTTTATGCTCTTTTCCTGTTGGTTTAGGATAAACTATGCTTATTTATTACCGGTATTATTAATTATATATCATCTTCTATAAAGATTTTAAGATTATCAGTCCGGATTTTCTTGAAAAGAACAAATTTGTGTAAGATCATCCCCACACACACCTTAAATAATGAAGTAAATTGGCTTCTTAATAATAATTTTTATTCTCAAAATTTAGTCAACAGAAGATTTTCATCCTCTTCGTTGGGTCATTAATTAAATTTTTTGTTTACTTATTTCTTGAATTACATTTTGATGTTTATTTTTGTGATTAGAACATCCTTGGGTTTGAAGTTGGACAGATTGTAAAACTTCACTATAATTGAATATATATGAGTAAAGAGATTAATTTAAAGAAGAATTATTATTTCTTAAAAGAAAACCATCGACGTGGCTAGATTTTTTTTCAACGAGAAAAATAAGAAACAAATATTGAGGTATGGCAGTCAGTACCCTCATCTCTTCACAGCTTCAGGTATGTCTTTATACTCGTTCGAGGACGAACAATTTTCTTAAGAGGGGAGAATGTAACGATCCGGTCGGTCGTTTTGAGATTTAGCGCCCCGATCCCCTAATGAATGTTTTCCTCACTTTTATATCTGCTTATGGGACTTGTCAGAATGATTAGTCGTGAATTCCTGAGAGTTTTAGGACACATAGTCCCTGATTATGAGTTTAAGCCTTAGAAATCGGACTGTAGTCAGAACTGTGTGAAGACAGATCCGGAATGGAATTTCGTCAACTCTGTTAGCTCCGTTGGGTGATTTCAGGGTTAGGAGCATGTTCCGAATATATTTTTGAGGTCTGTAGTAGATTTAGGCTTTAATTGGCGAAAGTTAGAATTTCGGCGATTTCGGCTATTAGGTGAAATTTTGATATCAGTGTCGGAATTGGATTCCGAAACTGGATTTAGGTTTGTAGTGTCATTTGTGACTTGTGTGTCAAATTTTAGGTCATTCGGACAATTTTTGACGTGCTTCGACATCAGTTGTGGATTTTGGAAATTTCATAAGTTCTTAGGCTTGAATCTATCCATAATTGGCAATTTTGATGTTATGTGATGTGTTTTGAAGGCTCGACTAAGTTTGGATAAGGTATTAGGAATGATTGGTAAGTTTGGTTGAGGTCTCGGGGTCCTTGGGGATGTTTCGGATGCTCAACGGGATGATTTTGGAATTAGAAGACCAGCTGAAGCATTGTTGGTTCTGGTGTTTCGCACCTGCGGATGGGGAGATGCAGGTGCGGACACGCAGGTGCGATGGAGGGTGTCACAGGTGCAGAAATGACTGGGTCAGTCAGACTTGCAGGTGCGGCAAGAGTTTCGCAGATGCGGCCCAATGACCGCAGGTGCGGCCCCAACCCTTTTAGTGAGATTTCACACCTGCGATGTATTTTCCACAGGTGCGGGACCGCAGGTGCGGTCCAAGGGGGCACAGGTGCGGGATTGCTGGGCAGTTTATACCAAATTCGAGGGTTTGAAATTCATAATTCTAAAAATGAGTGGGAGCTCGGGATTAGGCGATTGTGAGTGGGTTTTGAAGAGAAGACTTATATGTAACGATTTTCTAACCTTATTTCACTTGTATATCATTAATCTATGGAAATTTCTTCCATATAATCAATGAACTTGGGTGAAAAATCATGAAAATGGGAGGAAAGTTCCCCAAATGTAAATTCGAGAATTTAATGAGATTTTGGCATCGATTTTCGATGATTCTTGTTCGAGTAAGTTTGTGCTCTAAATTTGTATCTTTCACTCGTTTCCGAGACATTGTTCGGGGGGACTTTTTTGGGCAATTTTCCAAATTTCGTGTATTAGCCTTGAACTATTTAGCTAGATCATTTTCTTACAATAATATTTACATTATGCAACTGAATTGAATAGATTTGGGCTATTAGGAGTCAGGTAATCGTGGCAAGAGTGTGGTTTTGAGTTGAGTAGAGTAGTCAAGGTAAGTGGCTTGCCTAACTCTGTGTTGGGGACTTCCCCTTAGGTTGTTCTGATACTATTTGTTGTATGGGCGCCGTGTACATGAGGTGACCAGTACCTGCACGGGCCATTGTTGCTAAAATTCCATTTTTCATTCCATGCCATAAATCATTTCACTCTTATTTCACTGTTTAATATGTTAATTGTGTAGTTTGGGTTAGGAAGAAGCATGTCTACCTGTTTTATCTGAATTTCCTATTTGATACTATGTGCACCATGTTTAGTTAGTCCTATCTTTGGTCATGCCTGTGACTTTTCTCCTGAACTGCTTAAATAAACCTTATACGGTATTCATTCACATTTCATATTTAAATTGGGACTACGGACGTATTCCGGGAGCTTCCCCCTATACTGCTTATTTAAATTGGGACTACGGACGTATTCCGGGAGCTTTCCCCTTGTACTGCATATTTAAATTGGGACTACGGACGTATTCTGGGAGCTTTCAGCCTATACTATATAATCATTTGGAACTACGGGACGGTACCCCAGGAGATTCCACTTTGTGATATATTATGTTGAGCCGACGATTTTTCTTTTCTATAAAACTTATATTGTTTTCCTTAAACTGTTTACTGTAGAAATTACCTATCTTTTGTACTGTTTTAAACTGACTTATTTAGGAATCCAGTAGAGCCATAACCTGACCTCGTCACTACTTGACCGGGGTTAGGCTTGGCACTTACTGGGTACCAAATATGGTGTACTCATGCCATTTCCTGCACATGTCTTTTCGTGTGCAGATCCAGGTACGAGCTATCACCCTCGTGGTTAGTCGTTGCTGCTGATTCCAGGAGACTGCAAGGTATTTCTGCCGCGTCCACAGAATCCTCCGAGTCTCCTTCTATTCTATTTTGTAGAGACATTTTATGTACTTTTTTCCAGTTTTTGTTAGAGCTATAGTAGTGTTAGAAGCTTGTCATTATCTGTGATATTCTGAGTTTTGAGAAGTTGAGTTTTGTATGAGCCGAGCGGCCAGTATGTTACTTATGTCATCGCTCCTATTCCCCTTTATTGCTTGCGTGTTATTTCAATTGTTTTCCAAGTTATAGTAGGCGTACCTAGTCTCAAAGACTAGGTGCCGTCACGACACCTTCGGAGGGTAAATCGGGTCATGATAAGTTTGTATCAGAGCGTCTAGGTTCATAGGAGTCATAAGTCACAAGACTGTTTATTAGGGTATTGCGGATTGGTAAGGAGACGTCTGTATCTATCTTCAGGAGGCTATGTAACTGTTAAGAACAATCATATTTATTTGATTTCCTTGTCGTGCGATTTCAAAAATTCAAAAATTCTATTCTATTCTTTCCCACAGAGGGTGAGTACTTGTACTGGGAGGACCAACGACCAGGCACCTGAGCCCCCTGCCAGAGCCGCCAGAGGCCGGGGTCGGGGCAGAAGACGACCACGAGGTGCAGCCCGAGCACCGGCGAGAGTAGCAACGAGGAGCCTACAACAACTCCAGATGGAGAGCCGGCACAGGAGGTCCCTATTGCTGCTCCAGCCTACAAGAGACTTTAGCTCAGTTCATGAGCATGTTCAGCACTCTAGCTCAAGCTGGACTAGTTCCGATAGCTCCCGCTACATCTCAGGCCGGGGAGGGGCACCGACTCCCAGGAGGGGCCAGGTTGATCAGGCCCCGGAGTATATTCGTATGCCCCCAACGACTCTGGTACAACATGAGACCAGGGTAGCGGCTTCTGAGGTAGAGCGGCTAAGACTTGAGAGGTACAATAAGTATAACCCACATATTTTCAGCGGACTAGCTTTACATGACGCTCTAGGGTTTCTTGAAGAGTGTCATCGTATTCTCTGCACTATGGGCATTATGGAGACCAATGGGGTTTCTTTCACCGCTTTCCAGCTGAGGGGAACGACATATCAGTGGTGGCGGGCCTATGAGCTGAGTAGTCCGGATGAGGCAGGCTCACTCACTTGGACTCACTTTTCAGAGATGTTTCGCCGAGAGTATGTCCCTCAGAGCCTCACGGATACTTGGCGCGTGGAGTTCGAGTAGTTGCACCAGGGTACTATGATTGTGTCAGAGTATGCAGTCTGTTTCAGTGAGTTATCTCGGCATGCACCAACCTTGGTTGCCACAGTCTGAGAGAGGGTTCGCCGCTTAATTGAGGAACTTCACTCTAGTATTCAGACCAGTATGGCCAGAGAGTTGGAGATGGCTATCACTTATCAGCAGGCAATGAGTATTGCTAGGAGAGTAGACAACATATTCGCTTGGGACCGAGAGGAGAGAGGCCAAGAGGTCTGGAGAGACTGGCCATTTTTCAGGAGCTCGTGCACCAGCAGCACGTTACGGTAGGGGATTTGTGGGTCGCCCTGTTCATTCAGCCCTTCCAGTAGCCAGCGATATTCCAACTCCTCCTGGACCTCAGAAGTTCTATTATGCACCGCCAGTATCCAGTGTGCCTCTGCTTCGAGGTGCTATTACCTGCCAGACCAGCTCTTATTTAGTCTCAGTCCAGCTTCCTCCGAGATGTTTTTTTGAGTGTAGTGACACTCGTCACGTGATTAGATATTGCCCCGGGGCCAGGAGGGGTACACCTCCACAGTCTTATCAGTCTTCACACGCTCCGCGGGGCCCTCTAGCTATTCTTCCAGCCCTAGCTGCCACTCTACCTCCTCAGTTAGCTCGAGGTTTGATGTCGGGGAGGTAGAGGTCGCCCTAGAGAGGGAGGCTAGGCCAGATACTATGCCCTTCCAGCCCGTCCCGAGCCCGTTGCTTCAGTCTTAGTCATCACAGGCATTGTCCCGGTCTAACATAGGGATGCATCAATATTATTTGATCCAGGCTCTACTTATTCATATGTGTCCTCTTAGTTTCCTCCACATTTGGGGATATCTCAGGATTCTTTGAGTTCCCCTGTTTATGTATCTACTCCTGTGAGAGACTCTCTTGTTGTGGGCCGCATATATCGGTCATGTTTGATTTCCCTTAGTGGTTTTGAGACCAGGGCTGATTTGTTATTATTCTGCATGGTAGATTTTGATGTTATCTTGGGCATGGACTAGTTGTCGCCCCATTATGCTATTCTCGATTGTCACACTAAGACCGTGATGCTGGCTATGCCAGGCTTGCCGAGATTAGAGTGGGAGGTACCTTAGATTATACTCATCGCGGGGTCATTTCATTTCTTACGACTCAGCGGATGGTTGAGAAGGGGTGTGACGTGTATTTGGCCTACGTGAGAGATGTCAGTGTTGATACCCCTACAGTTGACTCAGTCCCAGTAGTGAGGGACTTTCATGATGTATTCCCAGCTGATCTTCCGAGTATGCCGCTCGACAAAGTTATTGATTTTGGCATTGATTTATTGCCGGGCACTTAGCCCATTTCTATTCCTCCTTACCGTATGGCTCCCCCTGAGTTGAAGGAGCAATTACAGGAGTTGCTTGATAAGGGTTTCATCAGGCCTAGTGTATCACCTTGGGGTACTCCAGTGTTATTTGTGAAGAAAAATGATGGCTCTATGCGTATGTGTATTGATTATCGGTAGCTGAACAAGGTTACGATGAAGAACATCTATCCTTTGCCTCGCATTGATGATTTATTCGACCATCTACAGAGCTCCTGAGTATTCTCCAAGATTGACCTGCGATATGGCTATCATCAGCTGAAGATTCGGGAGTTGGACATCCCGAAGACTACCTTCAGGACGAGATATGGTCACTATGAATTTCTTGTCATGTCATTTGGGCTGACCAATGCCCCAGCAGCTTTTATATATTTGATGCACAGTGTGTTCCAGCCCTACCTTCGTTCCTTCGTCATTGTGTTTATTGATGACATCTGGTGTATTCCCGATCACGAGAAGATCATGAGCAGCACTTGAGGGTTGTGCTTCAGACTTTAAGGGAGAAGAGATTGTATGCGAAATTCTCTAAGTGTGAGTTCTGGCTTGATTCAGTGGCATTCTTGGGCCACATAGTGTCTTGGGATGGGATCAAAGTAGATCTGAAGAAGGTGGAGGCGGTACAGAGTTGGCCTAGACCGTCATCAACTATGGATATCCATAGTTTCCTTTGGTTTGGCAGGGTACTACTGTCGCTTTGTAGAGGGGTTTTCATCTATTGCAACACCTATGACCAGACTGACCCAGAAGGGTACTCCGTTTAGGTGGACCGAGGAGTGTGAGGAGAGCTTTCAGAAGCTCAAGAGCTTTGACTTTGTCCTAGTATTGGTGTTGCCTACAGGTTCGGGGTCCTCACTATCTATTATGATGCCTCGAGGATCGGGATTGGGCAGTATTGATGCAGGACGGTACGGTGATTGCCTACGTGTCCATGCAGTTGAAGGTTCATGAGAAGAATTATCTGGTTCATGACCTCGAGTTAGCAGATATTGTTCATGCCCCGAAGATCTGGCATCATTATTTGTACGGTGTTCCATGTGTGATTTTTATGGATCACCGGAGTTTGCAGCACTTTTTCAGGCAGAAGGACCTCAATTTGCGCCAGCGGAGATGGTTAGAGTTACTAAAGGACTATGACATCACTATATTATACCACCCGGGTAAGGCCAATGTGGTGGCCGACGCCTTGAGTCGCCGGGCGAAGAGTCTGAGGAGTTTGGCATATCTTCCGGCAGTTGAGAGGCCCTTAGCCTTGGATGTTCAGTCCTTGGCCAGTCAGTTTGTTAGGTTGAATCTTTCAGAGCCTTGCCGGGGCTTTTCTTGTGTGGTGGCTCGGTCTTCCCTTTATGACCACATTCGAGAGCGCCAATATGATGATCCCCACTTTTTGGTTCTTCAGGACTGGGTTCAGTGAGGTGACACCAGGGATGTGAGTATAGGAGATGACGGTGTGATGAGGATGCAGGTTCGGATCTGTGTGCCCAATGTGGATGGGCTTCGGGAGTTGATTCTTGAGGAGGCCCATAGATCGCAGTATTCCATTCATCCGGGTACCGCGAAGATGAACCAGGATCGGAAACAACACTATTGGTGGAGAAGGATGAAAAAGGATATAGTGGAGTTTGTGGCCAAGTTTCTCAACTGTCAGCAATTCAAATATGAGCATCAGAGGCTAGGAGGGTTACTTCAGCAGATTGAGCTTCCAGAGTGGAAGGGGGAGCGGATCACCATGGACTTTGTGGTTGGACTTCCTGGGACTCTGAAAAAGTTCGATGCTATTTGGGTGATTGTGGATCGGCTGACCAAGTCAGGATATTTCATTTCAGTGTTGACTACATATTCCTCCGAGAGGTTGGCGAAGATTTATATCAGGGAGATTGTTCGCCTCTACAGTATTCCAGTATCTATCATTTCAGACAGAGGTACGCAATTCACTTCACGATTTTAGAGAGTCGTTCAGCAGGAGATAGGCACCAGGGTAGATTTGAATGCAGCCTTTCACCCTCAGACGGACGGGCAGTCCGAGTGCACGATTCAGATTCTTGAGGATATGCTCTGTGCCTGTGTGATGGATTTTGGAGGGTCATGGGCCCGATACTTGTCACTTTCAAGTTTTTCTTATAATAATAGCTACCAGTCCAGCATTCAGATGGCGCCGTTTGAGGCTTTGTATGGTACACGGTGCCGGTCCTCAGTGGGATGGTTTGAGCTGGGCGAGGCCCGATTGTTGGGTACAGAATAGTCCAGGATGTCTGGACAAAATGAAGGTGATTCAAGAGAGACTTCGCACAGCTCAGTCTGGGAAGAAGAGTTATGCGGACCAGAAGGTTCGTGATTTGGCATTTAGGGATGGTGATCGGGTTTTGCTTCGGGTATCGCCTATGAAGGGCGTCATGAGGTTCGGGAAGATGGGTAAGTTGGGTTCGAGATTCATTGGTCCTTTTGAGGTATTGCGGCGTGTTGGGATGTTGCTTATAAGCTAGCCTTGCCTCCCAACCTAGCAGGATTTCATACGGTATTCCACGTCTCTATGCTCCGGAAGTATCACAGTGACCCGACTCATCTTTTGGATTTCAGTTCAGTCCAGTTGGACAAGGATTTATCATATGTTGAGGAGCCAGTCACTATATTGGATAGACAGGTCAGAAAGCTCAAGTCGAAGAATATTGCATCAGTCAAGGTTCAGTGGACTTGGGAGACCGAGCAGGATATGCGCAATCAGTACCCTCATCTCTTCACAACTTCAGGTATGTCTCTATACTCGTTCGAGGATGAACGATTTTCTTAAGAGGGGGAGAATTTAACGACCCGGTCAGTCGTTTTGAGAGTTAGTGCCCCGATCCCCTAATTATTGTTTCCCGCACTTTTATATCTGCTTATAGGACTTGTCGTAATGATTAGTCATGAATTCTGGAGAGTTTTTGGGCACATAGTCCCTAATTATGAGTTTAAGCCTTAGAAATTGGACCGTAGTCGGAACTATGTGAAGACAGATCGGAAATGGAATTTTGTCGACTCTGTTAACTCCGTTGGGTGATTTCAGGGTTAGGAGCGTGTTCGGAAGGTCTTTTCGAGGTCTGTAGTAGATTTAGGCTTGAATTGGCGAAAGTTAGAATTTCGGCAATTTCGGCCGATAGGAGAAATTTTGATATCGGGCTCGGAATGGGATTCCGAAAGTAGATGTAGGTACGTGTGTCATTTGTGACCTGTGTGTCAAATTTCAGGTCATTCGGACTAATTTTGACGTGCTTCGGCATCGGTTGTGGATTTTGGAAATTTCATAAGTTCTTAGACTTGAATCCATGCATAATTGAAAATTTTTATATTATGTGATGTGTTTTGAAGGCTCGACTAAGTTTGGATAAGGTATTAGGACTGTTTGGTAAGTTTGGTTGAGGTCCCGAGGGCCTCGGGGATGTTTCAGATGCTCAACGAGATGATGTTGGACTTTAAAAACCAGCTGAAGCATTGCTGGTTCTGGTGTTTCGCAACTGCGGATGGGGAGCTGCAGGTGCGGACACGCAGGTGCAGTGGAGGGCCTCACAGGTTCGGAATTGACCTGGGTCTGTAAGACTCGTAGGTGCGGCAAGAGTTCCGCAAGTGAGGAGCCGCAGTTGCGGCCCAGTGGCCGCAGGTGCGGCCCAGCCCTTTTAGTGAGATTTGGCACCTGCGATGTATTTTTTGCAGGTGCAGTCCAAGGGAGTGCAGGTGCGGGATTGCTGGGCAGTTTATATCAAATTCGAGGGTTTGAAATTCATAATTCTAAAAATGATTGGGAGCTTAGGATTATGCGATTGTGAGTGGGTTTTGAAGAGAAGACTCATAGGTAATGATTCCTAACCTTATTTCACTTTTATATCATTAATCTATAGCAATTTCTTCCATATAATCAATGAATTTGGGTGAAAATCATGAAAATGGGAGGAAAGTTCCCCAAATGGAAATCCGAGAATTTAATGAGATTTTGGCATCGGTTTTCGATGATTCTTGTTCGAGTGAGTTCGTGAGTGAATGGATGTTATAAATTTGTAAATTTACTCATAGGTAATGATTCCTAACCTTATTTCACTTTTATATCATTAATCTATAGCAATTGCTTCCATATAATCAATGAATTTGGGTGAAAATCATGAAAATGGGAGGAAAGTTCCCCAAAAGGAAATCGGAGAATTTAATAAGATTTTGGCATCGGTTTTCGATGATTATTGTTCGAGTGAGTTCGTGAGTGAATGGATGTTCTAGATTTGTAACTTTCACTCGTTTTCGAGACGTGGGCCCGGGAGACTTTTTGGGCAATTTTCAAAATTTCGTGTATTAGCCTTGAACTATTTAGCTGGATCGATTTCTTACGATGATATTTACATCAGGAAATTGAACTGAATAGATTTGGGACATTCGGAGTCGGGTACTCGTGGAAAGAGTGTGGTTTTGAGTTGAGTAGAGTAGTCGAGGTAAGTGACTTGCCTAACTCTGTGTTGGGGACTTCCCTCAGGTTGTTCTGATACTATTTGTTGTATGGGCGCCGTGTACGTGAGGTGACGAGTACGTGCACGGGCCATTTTTGCTAAAATTCCATTTTTCCTTCCATGACATAAATCATTTTTACTCTTATTTCACTATTTAATGTGCTAATTGTGTAGATTAGATTAGGAAGAAGCATGTCTACCTGTTTTACCTGAATTTCCAATTTGATACTATGTGCACCATGTTTAGTTAATTCTATATTTTGTCTTGCCTGTGACTTTTCTCCTGAACTTCTTAAATAAACCTTATTCGACATTCATTCGCATTTCATATTTAAATTGGGACTACAGACGTATTCTAGGAGCTTTCCCCCTGTACTGCATATTTAAATTGGGACTACGGATGTATTTCGGGAGCTTTCCCCATGTACTGCATATTTAAATTGGGACTACGGACATATTCCATGAGCTTTCCCCCTGTACTACATAATCATTTGGAACTACGGGACGGTATCCCGGGAGATTCCACTTTGTGATATATTATGTTGAGCCGAGGATTTTTCTTTATTGTAAAACTTATATTGTTTTCCTTAAACTTTTTACTGTAGAAATTACCTATCTTTTGTACTGTTTTAAACTGACTTATTTAGGAATCCAGCAGATCCTTAACCTAACCTCGTCACTACTTGACCGGGGTTAGGCTTGGCACTTACTGGGTACCAAATGTGGTGTACTCATGCCCTTTCTGCACATGTCTTTTCATGTGCAGATCCATGTACGAGCTATCAGCCTCGTCGTTAGTCGCTGTTGCTGATTCCAGGAGACTGCAAGGAATTTCTGCCGCGTCCGTAGAATCCTCCGAGTCTCCTTCTATTCTATCTTGTAGAGATGTTCTTATGTACTTCTTGTCCAGTTTTTGTTAGAGCTACAGTAGTGTTAGAAGCTTGTGACTGTCTGTGATATTTCGAGTTTTGGGAAGTTATGTTTTGTATGAGCCGAGCGGCCAGTACGTTACTTATGTCATCGCCCCTATTCCCTTTTATTGCTTGCGTATTATTTAAATTTTTTCCCTGTTATAGTAGGCTTACCTAGTCGTAGAGACTAGGTGCCATCACGACACCTTCGGAGGGTAAATCGGGTCGTGACATGTTTGGTAGATGTGCTGCCAAAGGGCCTTTTCCTGTCTAGTTGCCCCACCATATACTTGAATTACCAAAGTTATAAGCCATAATATGTGAGGTTCTGGTTTGTCTCTAACCTTCCTCAAATTTTTCCAAGCATGTGAATTACTAGGGATCTTTTTCTTACTCACTGGTTGTCATATGGGGCAATATTTTTGATTAATTATTGTAGCCCACAATGAGGGGATAGTTCTAAATCTCCACCATCTTTTCGAGGCTAGGATATTATCAAACACCTCCATTCTTTTCAGCCCAATGCCTCCTTCCTGTAAGGGGAAGCATAATTTTTTCCATGATTTCCAATGGCATTTCTTTTTTAACCATGCCACCCATTGAGTTTCTTCACAATTTTATTAACAAGGTAGTAAAAGTACACTAACTTTTTTCTTCCTAATAAAATAGGGCAACCTAGATAAGTAAAGTGAAAGTTTTGTGCATATAACCTGTAGCTGATTCGATTGATTCTAGTAGCACTAGTATTAGAAGCAGTTAAAAAGAAACTTTTATCATTGTTAATCTGTTGGCCAGAGTTTTTCTCATATCTCCTAATGGTGTCCCTAATTAGATTAATAGAACCATTACTACCACTAGTGAAGATAACAATATCATCAACATACACAAGGTGATTGATCTGAGGACCCCTTTATGGCGTAGAAAAAGAAATGAAATTATCATTACAGTATAAATTGTTCAAATAGCAAGTAAGAACCTTAGTAGTCAGGATGAAAAGGGAAGGGGATAAGCCTCCCCCCTCCCCTGTTTAAGACCTTGACTGGATGAGAATATGCCTTTCTATTACCATTGACTATGATAGATTACCAAATTCCAGACTCTATGAAACCAAATTTCCTAAGGACAGAGGTTACAAAGCTCTATGACATTCTATCATAGGCTTTAGCCATATCCAATTTAAGGTAGCTCTATGACATTCTATCATAGGCTTTAGCCATATCCAATTTAAGGACTAAATTACCACCCTAATTACTATGACTATTTCATGTGCTAGTAGAACATTTTCATAAATGAGTCTATCTTTAACAAAGCCACTCTGATTAGGAGAGAATAGACTAGTCAACAAAGGATTACGTTTAATTCACAATTGATAGAATTAGGTCAAGATTCAAGGAAATTTTTCCTCTTAAGGGGTCAGTGAGAATTGGGATTTTTGATAACCATAATGTTTTTATTGAATTATTCAATGAGGAGGATTGGAAATCGGTATGGTTTAGAAGGGTCATTGAAATTGATGGTATGCAAATATGGCTTCAAAAATGATCGCCGGATTTTAAACCAGAAGAAGATTTAACTGTCGCTTCGGCTTTGGTTTTATTGCCAGGATGACCATTTCATATGCATGATTGGCACTATGTCAAAAAAATCCTAAGTTTCGTCCGAACCCCTCTTGCTCTGGACGCTTCCACCATGGGAAGAACTAGGCCAAGTATGACTAAAATTAAAGTTGAAGTGGACCTTCTAAAGCCACTTGCTCAAAGGGTATTTGTTGGCCAAGAATATGAAGACTCCCCTCTCAAAGGTTACACTCATAAAATGGAATATGAAGGAGTCCCAAAGTATTTCAAGCATTGTAGGAAAATTGGTCACTATATGATCAATTGCAGAGTTTTGGAGAAAAAGAAAGCTGAAAATTTACAAGAAGAAGAGAAAGAGAAACACAATCAAGGTAGTGTTGATCATCAGTCAGTCAAAGAACAAAAAGGGAGAAAGGTTGATGAAAGTAGTAATGAAGAATCTCCAAAGCTGCTAAGCCTGGAAAACAGCCAAAAATAGCAACATGAAAAACAACAACATGAAGAAATCTGCCGCAACATCAGTAAGGAAAAAAAAGAAGAAGGGTAAGAAGAAGAAGCCTAAAAATTGCCAAAAAAGAAGAGCAAAGTAGTGTTTAAACCATCCAACAGTAAAATAAGAGAGGAAAATATTCCAACTGCCAAACAAAATGAATTCTCAAGACAATCCATTGAAGAAATCATTCTGAACCCAACTACAAAAAACAACATCTCCCAACAGGATCCAAAAGATGAGAATATCAGTAAGAATTTTGTTGAGAAGCTGATCGAGAGTAATGAAATAGGGCACTTGCAGGAGCATAACAAAAATATTCAAAATATACAAGAAGACAATAGTGAAGGGATAAAAGGCCAAGAACAAAGTGGTAATTCCAGCTCTTCTACTGTCCCGACTGAGATAAGGAACCTCTCAGGTCTCCAACTTGTGGTGGACTTATATGAAAATAAAGGTGAGAACAGAATTCCCAATCAAGAAGATATCAGTTCTGAAAGTTGTCAATGTGTAGAACAGTTGAACAAACAATAAGAGGAGAGCAAAGAAGACCAAAATTCTCTTTCCATTATGGATGATCAACACCAAAATAACAGGCGAGGAAGAAGTGAAACAAGGAAAAATGACAGAAGAAACAGGAATAGAACCCATCCTTCTATAAGGAGGAATCAAAAGGAAGACAACCCCCTAAATAATCTTAATGATTAGTGCTCTTTTTGGAACATTAGGGGATTTAGATCCAAAAAATCCATTCACAGGCTAAAGAATCTTATTAACATCAACAACTCTCAATATGCGGCTATCTTTGAACCTTTTGTCTCTAATGATAAATTGGAGGGTTATAGGAAATTCTTGGGTTTCCAACATTGTTACAGCAATAATATTGGCCAAATCTGGTGTTTCTAGAACTCCTACAACACTACTACAACCACTGCCATCAGTGAGCAACATATCACAATCCACTTTCAAAATGTTTTGGTAAGAAGGACATATATATATTTCTGTTGTTTATGCTAAATGCAAAGCCAAAGATAAAAGGTACTTAGGCATTCTCTTGAGCTAGATAGTATGGTGATTAATTGCCCTTGGTGTGTGGGAGGGGACTTCAACATTATCATGGATCCAAATGAAAAACTAGGGGGTAATCATCACAGCATGTATAAAAGTCTGGAGTTTCAAACCTGTATCAACAACTGCGGTCTCATTGATATTGGTTACAATGGTTCTAATTACACTTGGTGCAACAACAGAAGACCTGAGAAGAGAATTTGGAAGAGGCTTGATAGAATTTTTGTAAATGATCTCTGGGATCAATTATTTCAAAGAAACTCCATTAGGCATCTAGCTAGGACAGGTTCAGATCACAGACCCCTTCTTATGAAGAATCTGAGTGCTACTCACCTATGTATTTCCTATTTTAGATTCCTGAATTGTTGGGTTAATATTGAGAGTTTCTTTGATATAGTGAGGGAATCAAGGAATACTGAAGTGTCTGGTAATCCTATGTGGATCCTTCAAAGTAAACGCAAAGCTCTTAGTAAAAGGCTTTCCCAATGGTCTAGGAAGGAAATTAGTAATATTAATGATGATTTTACCAATTGGGAAGATAAACTACAGGAGTTGGAGGATATTGACATAGAAGATAACTCTGAAAAGAGTAGAGAAGATGTCAATAGGGCTCATGCTCAGTATATCAGATGGCTTAATCTTCAAGAATCCAAGCTCAAACAAAAATCTCAAGTAAAGTAGTTTAAAGAAGGGGATAAGAATATCAAATACTTTCACTCCATCCTTAGAGAAAAGAGAAGAAGGAAACAGGTTAACCGTATCAAAATAGTAGAGGAAAATGGATTAAGGGGGATGATATGATTTCCAACAGAGATGTGACACACTTCCAAAATTTCTTTAATCTCACCCCTCCTACTATTAACAATTCTATCCTAGATTGTATTCCTTTTTGTGTTTCAGGTGATGACAACAATATGCTTAGCAAGGTGCCAGAGGAAGTTGAAATCAAAGAGGCAGTTTTTAGCCTTAGCCCTCACAGCACAACAAGACCAGATGGCTTCAATGTCACCTTCTTTCGGAGTTGTTGGGATACAATTGAAAGGGATGTCACTGCTTCTGTGAAAGAATTCTTCAAAAGAAAAGGTTTGACCAAATTCTATTCTCATACTTGTTTGGTTCTAATCCCTAAAATCGATAATCCTTCTACTTTCTCGGACTTTAGATCCATTAGCTTATCTAACCTTACAAACAACATTATCTCCAAAAATTATTTCTCTTAGAGTTAACTCTTTATTGCATAAAATAGTTTCCCCCAATCAAAGTGGCTTTGTTAAGAATAGGCTCATCTCTAAGAATGTATTGTTAGCTCAGGAAATTATTAACAATATTTCTCAAAATAATCATGGGGGTAATGTTGTTATTAAACTAGATATGTCTAAAGCATATGATAAAATGTATTGGGGGATCTTATATAGTGCTTAGAAAATTTGGTTTCTCAGATAATTGGATTGGTTTGGGGCACAATCTCATTTCAAATGTATGGTACTCGGTCATCATTAATGGTATGAGACATGGATTCTTCTATTCTTCTCAAGGGCTTAAGCAAGGGGACCATCTCTCCCCTACTCTCTTTATTATTGTTGCTGAAGTGTTATCTAGATCTCTCATCTCTTTGTACATAAACCCTAACTTCATTCCCTTCTTCTGTAGTGGTAGTTCTAATTCTATCAAGTTAGTTATGGATGTTATTGACAAATATGAAAGAATTTATGGTCAAATGGTTAATAGGGAAAAAAATTACTTCTTAACTGCTCCTAACATTGCTGCCACTAGAATTAACAGGATTAGGAAATGCTCTGGCTTCATGAATAAGGATTTTCTTTTACTTACCTTGGTTATTCTTTGTTTGTGGGTAGAAAGAAAATTGCCTTTTTTGATAACATGATTAGCAAAATTGCGAAAAGGCTTAATGGTTGGAAGGGCAAAATGCTTTCTCATGGGGGTAAGGTTACTCTTATTAAGAGTGTTCTTCAGTCCATTACAGCGTACATCTGCTATGACTCCTCCTAAGGGAGTTTTTAGGTTAATTGAGAAACACTTTGCTAATTTCTTATGGGGATCCTCTGAGGATTACAAAAAATATCATTGGAGTTCTTAGAACCATCTTGCCTTTCCTTTTGATGAAGGAGGCATTGGCATTAGAAAAATGAAAGACATTAGTAACATGCTATCTATGAAAAGGTGGTGGAGAATAAGGTCCACATCATCTGTTTGAACTACTTTTATTAGGAATAAATATTGTATTAGATCTCATCTTGTCTCTGAAAAGGTTGCTCCAGGTAACTCCCATGCTTGGAGTCATGTTCTCAAAATGTGGGACATTGCAAAAAATCATATTGTGTGGCAAGTTAACTCTGGCTCTAGTAACATCTGGTGGGATAATTGGTCCCTTAATGGCCCTCTGACAAAACAGCTCTCTGATACTCCAAAGAATTCCAAATTACTGGTAAGGGAATTCATCTCTAATAGTCAATGGAATACAAACAAATTGAAGGACATCCTACCAGATCAACTGGTTCAACAAATCCAAATTATTCCGATTGGCAATCAAAACAAGGAAGATCAAATTTTTTGGGCTCTCTCAGATAATGGCAAGTCCACAAACAATATTGCATAGAATCTGGAAAGAAATTCTAATCCAAAAGTTCAATTCATAGATAAGGTATGAAACTCCTCTATTCCTTTTAAAATATTCTTTCTGATGTGGAGGTTATGGCATAGCAAATTCCCATTTGATGATGTGATTATTAAATTTGGAAAACAAGTAGTTTCCAGATGTAACTGTTGTAGTAACCTTAATTCCAATAATATTAATCATGTGTTTGTAGAGGGTCAAATTACTAGTTACATTTGGAATCTCTTTGGAAACTCCCTTGACATCCATCACCATCCCTACATTATTAGAAATATAATTAACCAATGGTGGACCTCAAAGACCTCCAATGATGTCCATAGACTGGTTCTAAACATTACCCCTATTATTATTTGCTGGTTTTTTTTGGAAAGAATTTTGTGCCTGCAGGTATGGGGACCAAAAAAGTTTCAACAAGTATAGACTTAAGCAACATATAACTTGGAGCATTGAAGCTGCGGTCAACAAAGCATATCCTAATAGTGGCCTCAAGCTCCATTGGAATTCTTTCTGTGACACTTTTACAAGGCTTCGACCTGGGTATAAAAGTTTTGTGGTGCGGTGGCTCAAGCCAAATATGGATTGGGTTAAGTTAAACACTGATGGGAGCTTTCTTCAGAGGTAAGGAAAAGCAGGTTTAGGAGAAGCGGTTATACATGAATATGAAGACATTATCATGGTCTTTTATACTACAGTGACTGCCCAGAATCATGACATAGCAGAGGCCCAAGCAGCTCTGTTTGGTCTCAATTGGTGCAAACAAAATGGCTTCAGTCAAGTGATTCTTGAATTGGATTCTCTATACATTATAGAGATCCTCCGTAAAGATAGTGACACAAACTATAAACTCAGTCATATTGTGAATAGGATTAAAGAAACTATCAGCATGCTAAATATCCTGATCAACCATTGCTACCATGAAGCTAACCAACTGGCTGACAGTTTGACAAAGAGGGCAGTGGAATTGCAGAAAACAACTCACTTTGAATCGAGCCATCAACTTCCTATGCAAAGCAAAGGCCTATTTTTTCTTAACAAACATCAGTTTCCTTTATAAGAAACAAATACGACAAGGCCAATTTCTTTGTTAGTTAGTATATTTTTTGGTGTTGAGGAGGCGGACTATGTTTTAATCGCCTATTCCTCGTTATTTTTCAAGGGTTATCGCTACTATTGTGTTGTATATTCAAACTATTTTTTGGCTAATACAACATCCCCAGGTACACTGGGAAAGTTAATTAAAAAAACACAAAGAACTAATAATAAGAGAAAATAATACCACATTTCGACGGAAAATTATTTGTTCAAACTTCAAACTACCTTTTTTCTTAGATATATTAGCTCCTTTAATCATGTTGTTAACATTTGAAATACCACCTGCCAATTAAAATGATTGCATGTGCGAAGAGTAATCGAAGTTTTTTATTTGCTTAATTAACAATATATACGTTGAGATAATAAGTGTGCTATGACCATCATTTGTTATTTCTTTATTATTTGGGTGGCTGCGAAAACTTTTATTTTGCTGTAATCTAATTTTGTTAATTGTGAACAAGAAAAACTCTTTACATTTTTCTTGTTAATTCCTTTTGGTTACATCATCAAAAGGAAGCTTTGCCAACCATTATCTCCAAGATAAAAAAGAGATCTTAAAAGAGATGATAGAATGTCATACCTTGCAAAGTAGATGTTCTTTAGGTTGAGTGCTTTTGAACAAATTCAAAGTGTTTTTGTTGGAGTAGTTGTCCTTTTTTGTGAGGTCCCATATAGCTTGGTCTGGAATATCTTTATTGGCAATGTTGATATTCACAATACATTGAATAATCTTCTCTGGGAAGGTATCTCCTAGTTTTTGAATGTTTAAGCTTTCATTGTGTATAAAATCTTTGGCAAGAGTTTTGGGATTGTTGTTGATGTTTGGTAGAAGTGCTGCCAAAGGGCCTTTTCCAGTCCGGTTTCCCTACCATATACTTGAATTACCAGAGTTATAAAAAATAATACGTGAGGTTCTGGTTTGTCTCTAACCTTCCTCAATCTTTTCCAAGCATGTGAATTAGTAGGGGTAATATGTGTGATTAATGATTGTAGCCCACAATGAGGGGATAGTTCTAAATCTCCACAATCTTTTCGAGGCTAGGATATTAACAAACACCTCCATTCTTTTCAGCCCAATGCTTCCTTCCTCTAAGGGGAAGCATAATTTTTTCCATGATCTCCAATGACATTTCTTTTTTTTACCATGCCACCCATTGATTTTCTTCACAATTTTATTAATAAGGTAGTCAAAGTACACTAACGTTTTTCTTCCTAATAAAATAGGGCAATCTAGATAAGTAAAGTGAAAGTTCTTGTCCATATAACCTGTAGCTGGTTTGATTGATTCTAGTAGCACAATTATTAGGAGCAGTTAAAAAGAAACATTTATTATTGTTAACCTTTTGGACAGAGTTGTTCTCATATCTCCTAATGGTGTCCATAATTAGATTAATAGAAGCATTACTACCATTAGTGAAGATAAACAAATCATCAACATACACAAGGTGATTGATCTGAGGACCTCTTTATGGCGTAGAGAAAGAATAAAATTATCGTTAGAGTATAAATTGTTCAAAGAGCAAGTAAGAACCTTAGCAGCCAGGATGAAAAGGGAAGGAGATAAGGGCCCCTGCTGTTTAAGACCTTGACTGGATGAGAAAAAGCCTTTTCTATTACCATTGACTATGATAAAATACCAAATTCCAGACAAAATATTCATAATTTTATAAATTCATGATTTAGAGAAACCAAATTTCCTAAGACAGAGGTTACAAAGCTCTATGACATTCTATCATAGGCTTTAGCCATATCGAATTTAAGGACTAAATTACCACACTGATTACCATGACTATTTCATGTTCTAGTAGAACATTTTCATAAATTAGTCTATCGTTAACAAAGACACTCTGATTAGGAGATATTAGACTAGTCAACAAAGGATTACGTCTATGTGGTGTAGCCAGAGCCCTAAACGAGTTGCTATAGAGGAGCCATCAGTAGCTCCCGTATGAAGGCAGACACCTGAGATGCCTGTTACTACACTAGCCATCCAGGAGACTCTAGCCCAGTTCCTGAGCATGTTTGGCACCTTGGGAGCAAAGACTCCCGCTGCCCGTACCCTAGAGCAGCGAGTTCAAGTCGACCATGTTCCAAAGATCATACCAACGAAACCGGTAGCTCCAGTTCAGCTCGAGGTTAGGGCAACAGTTCTGAGGTGGAGCAACTTATGCTCGAGAGTTACAAGAAGTACCACCTTCCTACTTTCAGTCGCTTGGAATTAGAGGATTCCTAGGGTTTTCTTGAGGAGTGCCACTTTATCCTCCGTACTATGGGTGTTTCAGAGACTAGTGGGGTTTCTTTCACTATGTTCTAGCTTAGAGGAGCGACCTATCAGTGGTGGCGTGCATACGAGTTGGGTAGTCCGGGTGAGGCAGCTTCACTCACTTGGACTCAGTTCTCAGACATGTTCTTGAAGGAGTATTTTCCCCAGAATCTCAGAGATGCATGGCGTGGAGAGTTTGAGAAGTTGCACCAGGGTTCTATGACTATGTTAGAGTATGTGGTCCGATTCAGTGATTTGGATAGGCATGCACCGGTCTTGGTTGCTATTGTTTGAGAGAGGGTTCATCGGTTTATTGAGGGGCTGAACCCCAGTATCATATTGAGCATGGGTCAAGAGTTGTAGATGGATATTGCATACAACCAGGTAGTGGGGATTGCTAGGATATTGGAGGGTATGCTGACTCGGGATAGAAAGGAGAGAGAGGCCAAGAGGTCTCGAGAGTTTTTCACTTATAGTGGTACTCGTGCCCCAGCTGTAACTCGTCAGGGTAGGGGTTATATGGGTCGCCATGTTCATTCAGCGCTTCCAGCCACCAGTACTGCTCCGGCCACTCTTAAACCCCAGGATCCCTATTATGCATCGCCAGTGTCTAGTGTGCCTCATGTACGGGGTGCTTTTAGTGGTCATTCTATCCAATTAGGCTCAAACCAGCCACAATAGCCACATCCCCGGAGAGCTTGTTTTGAATATGGCAACACTCGCCATATGGTGAGGGATTGCTCCAGACTTAGGAGGGGTACACCTCCACAGATTTATCAGGCACCGGGTGCTCCACCAGGTCCTCGTGCTATGGTTACAGTACCAGCTACTACCCCACCTGCACAACCAGTTAGAGGTGAAGTTCGGGAAGGTAGAGTTCGCCCTAGAGGGGGAGGCCATGCCAGATATTATACCCTTCCTGCTAGGACGGAGGCAGTTGCATCTGATTCTGTCATGACATGTATTGGTCTGGTCTTCATAGAGATGCATCAGTCTTATTTGATCCAGGCTCTACTTATTCCTATGTGTCATCTTATTTTGCTTCATATTTGGGTGTATCCCGTGATTCTCTAAGTTCACCTGTCTATGTGTCTACACCCCTGGGTGATTCTATTATTGTTGACTATGTGTATCTGTCGTGTTTTTTTGTTCTTAGTGGTTTTGAGAGCAGAGCCGATCTATTATTCCTCAGTATGTTAGATTTTGATGTTATTTTGGGCATGGACTGGTTGTCGCCCTATCACGCTATCCTTGATTGTCACGCCAAGACGATGACGTTGGTTATGACAAGTCTATCGCGGCTAGAGTGGAGAGGTACCTTAGATCATGTTCCTAGCATGTTTGTCTCATTTCTTAAGGCTCACCGAATTGTTGAGAAGGAGTGTGATGAGTATCTGCCTATGTGAGGGATGTTAGTGTTGATACTCCTACCGTCAAGTCAATTCCGGTAGTGAGGGATTATTTAGACGTATTTCTGGTGGATCTTCCGAGCATGCCGCCTGACAGGGATTTACTTTGGAATTGCTCGATAAGGGCTTCATTCGGCCCAGTGTATCGCCTTGGGGTGCTCCTGTCTTTTTTGTAAAGAAGAAGGATGGTTCAATGTGAATGTGTATTATTATCGCCAGTTGAACAAGGTTACAGTGAAGAATAGGTATCCTTTGCCACTTATTGATGACCTATTTGATCAGCTTCAGGGTGCCAGGGTGTTCTCTAAGATCGAATTGCATTCACGCTATCATTAGTTGAAGATCCGGGAGCCAGACATCCCAAAGACTGCTTTCAGGACTCGGTACGGTCATTACGACTTCCTTGTGATGTCTTTTGGGATGACCAACGGCTCACTTGATGAACAGTGTATTCCATCCATATCTTGACTCTTTCATCATTGTGTTCATTGACGACATTATGGTGTACTCCCAGAGTCGGGAGGATCATGAGCATCACCTGAGGACCGTGCTTCAGACTTTGAGAGAAAAGAACAAAATTTTCTAAGTGTGAGTTTTGGCTAGATTCAGTGGCATTTTTGGGTCATGTGGTATCAAGTAAGGGGATCAAGGTAGATCCGAAGAATATTGAAGCAGTGTAAAGTTGGCCCATACCATCTTCAGCCACGTAGATTCGGAGTTTTCTTGGTTTGGTGGGGTATTACCGTCGATTTGTAGAGGGTTTCTCATCTATTGCAGTACCTATGACCAAATTGACCCAGAAAGGTGCTCTATTCAGGTGGACCAAGGATTGTGATGAGATTTTTCAGAAGCTCAAGACTATTTTGACTACAACCCAATATTAGTGTTTCCTACTAGTTCGAGGTCCTATATGTTATATTGTGATGCGTGGCGTATTGGCCTCGACGCGGTGTTGATGTAGGATAGTAGGGTGATTGCCTACGAGTCTAAACAGCTAAAGGCACATGAGAAGAACTATCTTTTTCACGGCCTCGAGTTAGCACCTAGCGTTCATGCCATGAAGATCTGGGCACTATTTGTATGGTGTCCCTTGTGAGGTCTTCACCGATCATAGGATTCTTCAACATCTATTTAAATAGAATGATCTTAACTTGCGGCAACAGAGATGGTTGGATCTGCTTAAGGATTATGACATCACCATTCTCTATCATCCCGGGAAGGCCAACATGGTGGCTAATGCCTTGAGTCGCAAGGCAGAGAGTTTGGGCAGTTTAGCATATCTACCGATGGCAGATAGGCCTTTAGCCTTGGATGTTCAGTCCTTGGCCAACCAGTTTGTCAGATTGGATGTTTCCGAGTCTAGCAGAATTTTTTCTTGTGTGGTTTCTCAGTCTTCCCTTTATGATCATATCAGATATCGTCAGTATGATGACCACCATATGCTTGTCCTTAAGGAAACGGTTCAACACGATGATACCAAGGAAGTCACTATTGGAGACGGCGGTGTATTACGGATGCAGGTCAAGATATATGTGCCCAATGTAGACGGGTTGCATGAGTTGATTTTCTATGAGGCTCACAGTTCGTGGTATTCCATTCACCCCGGTGCCACGAAGATGTATCAGGACCTGTGGAAACATTATTGGTGGAGGAGGATGAAGAAGGACATAATGGAGTATGTAGCTCGGTGCCTAAATTGTCAGCATGTGATGTATGAGCATCAACGTCCAGGTGGATTGCTTCAGAAGCTAGAGATTCCAGAGTGGTAATAGGAGCGGATCACTATGGATTTCGTTGTTGGGCTCCCACAGACTCAGAGAAAGTTCGATGTAGTTTGGGTGATTATAGATAGATTGACCAAGTCAGCTCATTCATTCCTGTAGTTACTACTTATTCTGCAGAGCAGCAGGCTCAGGTTTACACTCGTGAGATTGTCAGGCTTCAGTGCATACCGGTATCTCTCATGTCTGACCAGGTACCAGTTTACATCATGGTTCTAGAGAGACGTACAACATGAGTTGGGTACTCGGGTGGAGTTGAGTACAACATTTCACCCTCAGACGGACGGGCACTCCGAGCGCACTATTCAGATATTGGATGATATGCTTCGTGCGTGTGTGATGGATTTTGGAGGTGCTTGGGATCAGTTCTTTCAACTTGCGGAGTTTTCCTACAACAACAGTTATTGCCGAGCATTCAGATGGCCTCGTATGAGGCTTTATATGGTAGGCGGTGCTAGTCTCCAATAGGTTAGTTCGATCCAGGAGAGGATATGCTATTAGGTATAAACTTGGTTCGGGATGCCTTGGAAAATGTTAAATTGATTCAGGATCTAATTCGTACAGCCCAATCCAGACAGAAGAGTTATGCAGATCGAAAGGTTCATGATGTTGCATTCATGGTTAAGGAGCGGGTCTTGCTCCGGGTTTCTCCCATGAAGGGTGTTATGAGGTTCGAAAAAAAGGGCAAGTTGCGCCCTAGGTATATCGGGCCTTTTGAGATTCTTGAGGGGGTTGGAGAGGTGGATTACATATTTGCACTACCACCTAGTCTCTCTGCAGTTCATCTAGTGTTCCATGTTTCCATGCTTCGGAAGTATCACCACGATCCGTCATGTGTTAGACTTCGGCTCAGTCCAGTTGGACAAATATCTAACTTATGTTGAGGAACTAGTGTCCATATGGGATAGCCAGGTTCGAAAGTTTAGGTCGAATAACATTGCTTCAGTTAAGGTCCAGTAGAGGGGTCATCCGGTCGAGGAGGCGCTTGGGAGATCGAGCATGATATGCAAAGCCCTTATCCTCATCTTTTCACCACTTCTGGTATGTCTGATACTCGTTCGAGGACGAATGTCTGCTTTAAGAGGGGAGGACATAATGACCCAGACGGTCTTTTTGAGAATATTAGCCCCAAACCCCTATTTATTGCTCCCTCTATTACATTTTGTGGTTACTTGACTTTCCGGGAAGATCTGTTTTTGGTTTCAGAGTGAATTGGGACACTTAGTCCCCAAAAAGGAAGCTTAAGTTTTAGGAATTTGACCGTAATTTAACTTGTGTAAAGACGGCTCTGGAATGGACTTTTGATGATTCCTATAGCTCTGTAGGGTGATTTTGGTCTTAGGATCGTGTTTAGATGTTGAATTGGAGGTCCGTAGGTCATTTTAGCGTCAACTGCGAAAGTTGGAAAGTTGGGTGAATTTTGGAAAGTTTGACCGGGGGTGAACTTTTTGATATTTAGATCGGATTCCGATTCTGAAAGCTAGAGTAGGTCTGTAATGTCAATTATGACTTGTATGCAAAATTTGAGGTCAATCGGACTTGATTAGATAGGTTTCGGTGTCAGATGTATAAGTTTGAAATTTTAAAGTTTATTAGGCTTGAATTGATGCGCAATTTGTGTTTTTAGCATTATTTGATGTGATTTAACGGCTCGACTAAGTTCCTATGATATTTTAGGACTTGTTAGTATGTTTGGTTGAGGTCCCGGGTTGATTTCAGATGGTTAACAGATCAAGTTGAAGGTTAAAGAATAGCTTAAGTGCACCAGTTTTGGTGCAACCGCACCTGCTGAAGATTGACTGCAGATGCGGGCTCATAGAAGTGTGAGGACAGGTTCAAAAGCGGAACTGGAGAAGGTGGCCAATGGTCGTAGGTGCGATATGAAGGCCGCCGAAGCGGAGTCGCCTCTCCATAAGAATGAGAACAGAAGCGAAAAGGCCTGGGAGGCCTATTGATCGCAGATGTGGACATGGTCCGCAAAAGCGCGTGCACAGAAGTACTCCTTGGCCGTAGAAGTGGAAGTACAAATGGGCATTTGGGTCCGAAGAAGTGGACGTGCCTAGCCTAAGTTAGAACTGCACCTACGATGGAAATTCTGCAGGTGCGGAGCCACAGATGCGGCTGAGAACTCGCGGATGTGGTTTTACTGGGTAGAAAAAAGGGAAAAACGAGGGTTTGATCTCATTTTTATTTTGGGACTTAGAGAGCTTGGATTGAGGCGAAAAATTGAGGGATTTTCAGAGGAAACATTTGGGGTAAGGATTCTACACTCAATTTTTTTATTAATATCCACTATTCTATCATTATTTTCTTCATTTAATTAAGGATTTGGGTTAAGAAATTGGGGGTGGGGGGTGGGGGGGGGGGAAGGTGGAAGATATTTTGGCCATATTTTGAGATTTTAATTGAGGTTTTGGTATCGGATTTGTGTAATTTTTGTATGGGTGAACTCGATATCGAATGGATGTTCGTATTTTGTAACTTTACCTAACTCCGAGTCGACTTTTCGGGCCGAGTTTTCATTTCTTTGCTAAAGTCGTAGTTTTATTATTTAAATTAGTTTCTTGTAGTTATATTTATAGTAATATAACTATTTTTTTTATGTTCGAGCCGATCGGAGTTGAAAAATTGAGGGAAAGACATTCATATTGACTGATTGAGCTTGATTTGAGGTAAGTGACTTGTCTACCATTGTCTGGGAAAAATTCCCTTAGGATTTGGTATTGTTGCAATAATTTGTGATATATGGCGCCACATACGTGAGGTGACGAGTGCGTACACGGGCTAATTATGGAAATTCCATTTCTTGCTTAGTAGTTTCTTTTAAATTCCTTAACTAAGTTGCCATTTCTACGTGGCTTAACCTTTACTTGAAATTTGTGTAACATGCTTAGTTTAATTACTTGCTTCCGTGACCTTGTATTCAGTCTTTTAACTATATGATCCCTAGTTGTAAATTCGTTGTTCCATAGGTTATGAGTTGTGTATTTAGTTTTTGGACTACGAGGCGGTACCTCGGGAGATCTCCTGTTGCATATTTACTTTTGGGACTATGAGGAGGTACCTCAGGAGATCTCCCGTTGCATATTTATTTTTGGGACTACAAGGCGGTACCTCGGGAGATCCCTTATTACATATTTACTTTTGGGACCACGAGGTGGTACATCGGGAGATCCCCCTGTTGTATATTTACATTTGGGACTACAAGGCGATACCTCAGTAGTGCCCCTGTTATTTACCCTTGTTTGTTGTGTAGTTTCCTCTCTGTATTTCTCATTGTCAAATTCTCAGTCTTTCATTGTATTATATTATATCTTCTGCCTTATTTCCTTTTAGTTCCAGTAGGTCCTTGACCTGACCTTGTCACTATTCTACTAAGGTTAGACTTGGTACTTACAGGGTACCGTTGTGGTGTACTCATGCTACTCTTATGCACGTTTTTTTGTGCAGATCAAGGTACCTCTTACCAAACCCGCTATCAGCGAGCTGTGGGTATGTGGAGACTTCAAGGTACATCTGCCAGCATCCACAGACCTCAGAGTCCTCCTCTATCCTTTTATGTTGTTCCCCTAGATTTTCTTTGATGCTCATGTATGGAGACAATTAGAACATTCCTTAGAGCTTGTGACTATCAGGTTTTTGGGAGTGTTTATACTCGAAGTTGTGGATTTTACTTGTACATGCCGAGCGGCAGTTTTTGAGTTGTATATTTATCTGTTGAAGTTTAGCCGTCATTCCTGTTATTATTTCAGTTACTACAAAATTGTTAGGCTTACCTAGTCGTAGAGACTAGGTGCCATCACAACATCTTATAGATGGAGATTCGGGTCGTGACAAGTTGTTCCTAATCTGCATATAATTCTACCATTAACTCAATACGAGGTTGCTCAATAATGTTTGTTGGCAGACATGTTGAACAAGAAGTAGAATCCATAGTCCTTTCATTTCCTTTGTGTTCCTTCTCCAACTCAAAGTTTTTATCCTCAATTTCCTCCAAGCTATGAAGTGTAACTATGCCCTGCTTCTCTGTATTATTACCCCAAGGATCCTTACTGATTGTAGTATCCTCCCTTTCAGAATAATTAGGTTCTTGCATTTGATTTTCCTGTATAAGTTCATTTAATGTAACCATGGAGTCTGATTGGTCGTTGAGATCCTGTTTCTCATTCATATTGTTGTTGTTTGTGGCCTGTTTCTCCTCATCACTGTTCTGCGGCAGATCCTTGTTATTGTCATTCATGCTCATGCCATCTGATATGTCAATATGGTTCTGGGAGGTGGAAGTTTTGGTTATAGTTTTTTGCTTACTGCTCCTTTGTATTAGTGCATGTTTGAAGATCACCTTACTCTTTTTCTTTGGCATTCTTTTTTGCTGATTTCTTTTATTCTTCTTCTTTCTAGTCCTGCTTGCTATAGTAGCTTGATTATCTTCTATAGCCAAGGAAGTTGTCTTGTTGAATCTCCGATGTATGTTGATTCTTGTTTGGGGTATTTTGGTCTATCCCTTCTTTAACTTCCTCGCAATTCAAGCTCTTGTTCTTGTGACCGTTTTGCTGTCAACCATCATTTCCTTACTACTCACATTTGCCAGTAACTCCTTTCTTTTTTCCCATTCTTCCTCCTTCTACTCCTTTTATGATCCTCTAGTTCCCTCTTCAATATGTTTCTGGTGGTCTTCTTCTTTCTTGTTTTTATCCGTTTCTGCAGCCCTTTTCTTTTCCATAACTCTACTAACTTTAGCCATACTAGGACTGGTTTTACCATTTGTTGCAACTTCTAGAGCTAAGCGAGTTCCAATCTCGCTACAGATCTGTTTAGCATAGTTCCATGTGTGCATATTAAAAGGTAAGCCGGGAAGTAATACCCATACCGGCACTATTGGAATATTCTCATCTAGTATGAAGTCCGGTATTCACTTTTGCAGCCACATTTGAAGACCATCTATCACCATTCTTCTACACCGTGTTGAAGTCATCTTCATTTGTCAAGTACAGGAAGACGTTATAGTTGTCATATACTCCAATTTTGGCTCTGCCTTTGACTGGAAATCGCTCTCTGAATTTGGATCTTATTTTTTCAATATGGTGCCTAGGAATTGCCCAACAATGATGAGTCTACATTCATCAGCCATGATTCCGTAATAATCCTTGGCTTTGAAGATCACCGCCGGAATACCATTGTGGGTAGTATGTCTAACAATGACTGTTTCTCTGGGATGATGTGTATTCGTGGCCGGAATTGGGGTAGCAGCAGCGATAGTGTTGGCGTAGGTGGGAGTCTTTGAAATTGCTAGTACGCGCTTGGAGAGATCCGTCCGACGGCGCCATGAGGCCACGCGTCTTTGTACGGAGAGAGAAATAATTTTAGAGAGATGTTTAGAGGTAAAGTCACTTCGTTCCTTGTTCGCTACTTAGTTTAGTTAACAAGAAAACCTTTTACAAAAGTAACTTAAACAATGAGTTAAGATGGAAATTCATCCAAACATGTGATAAGTTAAATATAGAGTAAATCGTAAAATTTTAAAGTTAATAAGATACTTAACATTTAGTTTTAAATTAATTGGTTATGTGAATCTTGTTATAGTCATATCCCTCTTTCTAGAAATATATACTATGCGCACATTGAATATTTAGCATAAGTAGACACTGTTTATATATTAATTATCAATTTATTACAATTCTCTTTCTTTTAATTTTTTTTAGCTTAGGACCGAAAATGATTTTGCGTGCAATGTTCAAATAAACAGAGATAGATCGTGGTGCAAACTGCAAAGATAAGAAAGAAGTAAAGAAAAAACAAATATTTATCTATTCAGTCACATACAATAAACAGAAGTAGGGATGTACATGGTCGGATTAGTCCATTTCTTATTACCAAACCAAATAATTGGTATCGGATTTTTAAATCTATAAACCAAACGAAACCAACAAAAACGAGTTTTTCAATCTCGGTTTTTCACGAGATTTTGGATTTTTCCGGATTTTCGGGTCTTTTCTCGGTAAAGGCTTAATAGCACAAAATATGTAACTTGTGCTCCAAATATTTCTTTAGTCCTAGTAAGATACAAATATATTGTAAATATTACTAATTAATAAGTCATAATAAAAATTAACATAATCTGAAAATATTATATAGGTCATGCTAAAAGAAGTATAGCTAACAAGTATTATTAGTTACATAACTAACACTAAAGAAAAAGATAAACTAAGTTATGCATTTTCATTATAACCAATGTAAAACTAAAAAATAGATATCCAACACTATCATCAATCCTAGTGTTGAATTGAGTTTCTTTTGTTAGCACTAGTATTGATTTGAACTTTATTTTAGTTACCACATTCATGAGCTATAACATTATATATCATTCAAGAATGTTAAGTCCAAACTTGAATAATGCATTAAAAGATAAAACTGTGAAAAAGTCTAAGCAATATTTATAAATTACATTAACCAAACCAATTATGGCCGGGTTTTATTTTTCAATACCAAATCAAATTACAATCGAATTTATTTTCTCTGATTTAACTCGAATTATTTGTTTGATACGATTTATCGATTTTCTTTATACACCCCTAATCAGAAGCATTAATATTCTATCATAATTCAAGCTATACTCTTTGAAACATACATCTCAGAGTACAATATCTTCTATTTTGCTGGACTTTTGTTTTCTTTAGAAATTCATTTACACAAGCAAAGAAAGTGCAGAGGTACGAACATATTGAAAGCCAAGGTGTAATCATCATTAAAAGGCATAGTAAGTGACATGTCCTCTCCAAGATTTTGGACAGGGGGCTTTGATTGGAGCCGTTTCAAGCATGTCGCAACTTGTTTAGCCGCTCATTTACTACTACATTAGGTAACTTCACAATATTGTCAATAATATTTGTAAAATGTGCATGATTTTTCATTCATAGTTATGCAACTAGATCTAGTTAATATGTTAACCGTATTATGAAATACCGAAAAAATTCATGCCGTATCAAATTATCTAACCAAACTCTGTCTTACACAAATATATTACTAGACTACGGTTAACCTCTCGATTTGAATCATTGCTCATATACATGGTATTGAATATACATGGTATTGACCATATTAGCAAGAAAACTTTGCAGTTGTTATAAATAGAATTTTATTTATGGTGAATGTCTATATTCTAGAGAGATTCTAGGGTTTGTTACTTGGTGGCTAAGTCACTTTTTCCCTATAAATAGATAGGTCCTCTTCCATTGTAATTCATCCCAAAAATTCAATAAGAATTTCCTCTCTCTCTTTCTCTACAATATTGTTCTTGTTCTTTATTATTTCATAACACGTTATCAGCACGAGACTCTAACCAATTGAGCAGAAGCCTTGGGATTGAGCATAATGATTGTCAAGTGTTCCATGAACTTCCTTCATGATTAAATTTTGGATTTAAGGTAAGTATTTTACTTTATTTTTCTCTTTTAAATTCTTGACATTCTATAATTTTATTTGAAATGCAAGCAAAGAAAATAAACTTTGATTATAACTCTTATAGAGTTTGCAAGAAATTATAACTACCCGAAGTGGTAAAATCTCTATGCCTTGCCATGATCAAATTTATGTATGATTGTGGGCAAAGAAGTGGAAACCCGTCCCATTGAATTTGCTTCATTCTCATTCCCCTTAAGAGAATGTGATAGCAATGTGTGATAAGTCTGAAAGAAGACAAAATTATTACCGTGAAGGTATCAATGGATGTGGAGGTGGCAATAGACGAAATTATAATCGTCATCTTCATTATGATAATGAGAATAATAAAGATTCTCAAAATAATCCTTCACTTTGTGAAAGTAATATTTGTCACCGATTTGACATGAGATTTTGTAGCACATATAGATGGTTATGGTCCATTCATGACAAGAATGTGACAACATCTGATTTATGAGTACATATTCATTCTTGGAAGAATATGAACGTGCTAGTGGTAGTGAATATACAACACTCGCCTCTAAAAGGAGGTTTGAGATGATATAAGAAAATAATATCATTATTATCGCATGAATGATCATTGGTCATGTACATATTGTACGCCAAAATATTTTGGCAATGTGATTACTAAAGGATAATACTAATGCAAGAAACATATCTTGCATATAATTTTGACACTGACCATAATTTATAATTTTCTCCTTGAAAGAGATATTCACCATATGAATATTGATGAATATGTGGTAGTACAAAATTAATTGAGAGCTCTGGAAGAACCAATTATTACTATTTTGGAGGAATACAATAGATTATCATGTCAATTTATTGTGTTGTGGTAAGTCTCAAAGAAACTTATTGAGTTTGTAAAGTATTCGTGAAACTGATTGAATATATTGATACTATAAATAAAGAAAAATTTAATATCTTCTATTACTACAACTTGTAGCGGGGTAATATGTATATTAAAGTTACCCACTTTATTCTCCAGTTTGTATTACACAAATAAAAGAATACCACAATAAAGTGAATGTTTATTGATATATAAACCCATATCATAATAAACTTGGAGTTTATCGATAATTGCACACGTCATGGTATAAACTTGAAGTTTATCAATATTGATAATTTGTCCAGTTGGTATAATTGGTATAGCCATATTAATTTAAGTATGATGTGCAAAAATAAAAGAGAATTCACATGGGTAAATATTAAAGAACTAGAAAGTTCTTTATGAATTCTCTTATGTTACTTGTTCTCATTAATTAATAGACCAACTAAAATTGGGATTGAGTCCCATGAATGCTGGAAATATCAAAGGTGAATATGGGACCATTCACTGCCATGTATACCACATAAGATGAATCTATGAGATGGTTACATGTGCAATTATTATTAACCTGCAACCTGCTGTTTGCGTGGTAACTTGCTCAATAATTTAATTTAGAGCATAATTTCGAGATTGTCTATTCAAGATAGTTCATCTTGATAAATTGGTTTACATCATAGTTGGTTTAGCAAAATGATTTATTGAGTGCCTCCACTTAATTGCTAAACAATTGTTTATGAGAACAAAGTTATCTATATCAATTTGATATACATTATATACCAAAGTATATTATTTTCTCCACTCACAAGTGGTTCAGGGTCAGGAACCAAATAATTCCATCTTATTATTATTGATGTGCGGTGTATATTTTGACTAATACCATAACACACAAAGATGAATTCTCAAAGTTGAGGAAACAAGTTAGTTTTTATAACATGAGGGGGATATATGATAAGCAGTTGAGAAAAAGTTACGTGAAATGAATTGTCATTTGTACATCTAGATCCTCGAATAAGATAATATGAACTTGAAGTTCATAAAAAGATAATTCATCTGCAGTATATTGCAAAGCATGCAGACGCATTTGCTGACCCAAAGAAAGTAACTATATTCTCATTGCAAATGCTCCCATTAAGTCCTAGAAGGACAAATTCTATGGTAAGCTTAAAGTGATATAGACAAATCGGTTTCAAATAAACTTCTTGATAAAGAAGATGAGAAAATGATCATAATAAAGGAGAAAAGTTATCTAGAAGATCACATGACATAACACTTCATAAAATCTTAAGAGAGGTTCAGGTACCTGCATATATGAATGAAGAGATCTCTATGTCATGTCTATATGAAAATAAGGAGGTTGGAACCGATGTAAAATATTTGTCGATGACATTTATAATGGCGCTAAATATATATGAGGATCGAAAGTTTGGAGAAACAATTCAAGTAGAATTGGTTTCATATGAAAGACATATAGTTTTGGACCTACAGTTCAAACACTTAAAAATATAAAGTCAATGATATGTGCAACTGCTTTTCGATATCTTATTTTTCTAGCATGACATGAAAAATTGATATGCATCTAATTAAAGTCTATTTATATGACTTATATGACTTAACTTATATGACAATCCCTGAAGAATTTAAATCGCTTAAAGCATATACAATTCTTGGTCATAAAGTACCATATCCTAGGTGCTATTTGTGCACATATGTATCTTGCTATAACTATAAGTATGCTAATGTGATAGCGAGTATTTTCAAGGTGAAAAATATTCATTGGAGTTAATATAGATGATTTATTCATCAAATCTCTGCTGACGCCAACCTTCAAGAAGCTAGTGTACAAGATCGGGATGCGAAGGTTCAAGGATGTGAATTGATGCTCTCATTAGGGGGAGTTAATGCGCGTTGCACTCTTTTTCCTTTACAAGGTTTTGTCCTACTGGGTTTTCTTTGCGAGGTTTTTAACGAGGCAACCAAAAGGCGCATTTCTAAACATGTGTACTCTTTTTCCTTTTCTAGAATTTTTTTCCCATTGGGTTTTATTTAGTTAAGGTTTTAATGAGGCACATTATTTGTTGAATAGATATTCAAGGGGGAGTGTTATAAATATAATTCTATTTATGGTGAATGTCTATATTCTAGAGATATTCTAGGGTTTGTTACTTAGTGGCTAAGTCACTTTTTCCCTATAAATAGAGAGGTCCTCTTCCATTGTAATTCATCCCAAAAATTCAATAAGAATTTACTCTCTCTCTTTCTCTACAATATTGTTTTTGTTCTTTATTGTTTCATAACAGTAGTCTTGTTTCTTGTTTTAGTTTTACCATCATTTTTTGTGTGTATAGAGTAGTCCTACTATGACTTTGTAAGTACTAATCTTGTGTTTGTTTTCAATTAGGTGGACTTGCATTTAGCAGTTAACTGAGACCATTCTAGCTCTTGGATTACATTTTCAAGTCAATTCATTCAGTAGAACATGCTTATTGGTTAAGTGTAGGAAAAAAAAGAGAAGAAGTTATATTTCTATCACGACCCAAATTTCCTCCGTTGGGTGTCGTGATGGCAACTAGTTTTATGGACTAGGTCAGTCTAACATTAACTGAAATAGCACCAATATTTAACCAACATCTGACAATTTCAAAATAGAAAACTCTTTACAAATTTACAAATACCAAAACTGATAGTACTAGTCATAAGCTCTATTGAGTTACTAGGAGGTATACTAATACAACTGTTTTGAAATAAGGACAAACAATTAGACACAACATCAGAAGGTGACTTCGAAGCCTGCGAACACAACATCAGGTTCACCTTGAGTCTCTACAGCAAAATTCGCACAACTAACAAGCGATTGAATGACTCCTATGTACCTGGATCTGCACAAAAATGTGCAGAAGTATAATATGAGTACACCATAGGGGTACCCAGCAAGTATCAAGACTAACCTTTGTGGAGTAGTGACGAGGAACAGTCAAGATACCTACTAGAAGTAATAGAATATGATATCTATATAAAGCTATGCATAATGAAAAATATAATATGGTACTTGCAATAAAAAATAGAAACAACGATTAGCAGTGGAACACAATAAGTAATAACGCAGTAGAGTAAGCTGAACACAGTCTAGATCTGGTGAACACAATTAAAAGAATGGAAGGTAGCAACTAGATGAAAATAACTACTTTCGTGTTAGGTTTTATCCAGTAATCTCCCCGAGGTACCGAACCTCAAAATATTCATAAATCACAACTTCCAAACCTATAACACACATGGCACCGTGTGCTAACATTTTTCCTCCTCACTTTGCACAGTGTAACGACCCAACATGTTGTTTTGCTTTTTAGAACCTCATTCCCCTAAATAAGACTCCTCGTATGTGTTTTACTATTTTATGACTTGCAGGGATGGTTAGTTTGAGATTTGGAAAGGTTCGGATTGAAATCGGAATACTTGGTTCCTTAAGTTGGCCTTAAAAGGCTAAGTATGACTTCGGTCAACGTTTTGAGTAAACGACCTCAGAATCAGGATTTGACGGTTCCAATAGGTTTGTATGATGATTTTGGAGTTGGGCGTATGCTCGGATCAGGTTTTGATGACCCGGGAGTGTTTCGGCACCTAATATTAAAACTTGGTTCTTAGAAGGTTTTTGAAGTTCTTTAAGTTTGGTTTATAGTAGGTTTTGGTGTTATCGAGGTCCGAATGGAATTTCGAAACTGCGAATAGTTTTGTAATCTCATTCAAGACTTGCACGCAAAATTTAGTGTCATTCCGAGTAGTCTAAGAATGATTTGGAACATTCGAAGCAATTTGGAAACATGAAGTTCATATTTTGATTCAATTTGGTTTTAAGGTGCGATTCTTAGTTCTGTTGTTGATTTTTGCATTTTGAGAGTTCGAGCAGGTCCGTATCATACTTTTAGACTTGTTGGTGCCTTTGGAAGGGGTCCCGAGTGGCTTGGGTGAGTTTCAGACCCCTTAGCGCAAAGTTTGAAAAACCAGAAATTCCAGTTTTGGTTTCCTTCTTCGCGAACGCGGAAAGACTCTCGCGTTCACGTAGAAGGAACTGGGGCTGGGGAATTTTCATGCTAGCGTACGTGATAGATAGTCCGCGCCCGTGCATGTGCCCGCGAAGGTGTGGGACCTATGACCTTTGCGTTCGCGTGAGGCGACTCGCGTTCGCGTAGGGGAGCCTGGGCTTGGCTTGGGCCGCTAATTATTCTTCGCGTTCGCAGAGAAGTCCTCGCATTTGTGAAGGGTCGGCCAAGCCAGCCACCACGTTCGTGTTGCCTTTGTTGCATTCGCTATGAGTCGTCTCCAGAAGCCATGGCCGTTTTCCTTCACGAATGCGAGTCCCCTTCTGCGTTCGCGACGAAGGAGGCAGCTGTGCAGTGTATTTTAAAAATGGGACTTAGCCATTTTTGAGCTCATTTATTGCACTCTTGGGCGATTTGAGAGCTTTTAAGGAGGGGATTTCGACCTAGATTTTGAAGGTAAGTAATTTCTACCTAGTGTGAGTTTAATACATAGATTATGGGTAGATTTTAACATGAAAATTTGTTAAAATCATGGGTTTAAATGAAAAACTTAGGTTTAAAATGGGATTTTACCACTAAAATGGCTATGGAATTTTGTGAAAATCATATATTTAGTTCATGAGGTTATGGGTAACAACTTTCTTCGAAAATTTCCGGAATCCGCGCACGTGGGCCTGGGGTGAATTTTAAGAATCTTACATTTAGGGTTGGGTAACCTCTTTAATAGTTGGAATACGAACTTTGAACATGTATTTATTAGCTTATATACTATTTGATTAGTTTTGAGTTGATTCTCCACCGAAATGAGGGTGTGAGCACATTCTTGGATCGAGAGGTAGGCCTTGAGACGAGGTAAGTCTCTTTTCTAATCTTGTAAGAGAGAATTAACCCCATAGGTGAACTTAATCAATATGTGTTTCTATTTGTGGGGGGCTACGTATGCACGAAGTGATGAGAGTCCGTGCGTAGCTACTATTCATGCTTATGTCCGGGTAGATTTAGGTTTACACCATGTTTTGTTGATACTGTTGTTTGTTTATGCTTACTAATTGTTGGATTAAAGGGGAGGTTGAGGATTTAAATATTTCAAGGGTTCCTAGTTGAACTTCTTATTTGAAAAAGAATGGAGCGATATTATGATAACTTGAGAAAAATCCATGTTCAACTACTCTCATAGAAGCGTGTCGTTTTCCTCGGCTGGATTTATTGATATATTATATGTATAATTGGACCGGGTCGTACGTCCTCGACATTACTCGTGCGTAAATATAATGACCTGACCGGTCGTTTTCTTTTTAGAACCCCATGCCCCTAAATAAGACTTCATGTACTTGTTTTTATTGATCAATGACTTGCAGGAATGGTTGGTGATTTGAAAGAGTTTGGGTTGGAATCGGAACACTTGGTTCTTTAAAGTTGGCTTAAAAGGTCAAGTTTGACTTCGCTCAACATTTTGATTAAATGACCTCAGAATTGGGATTTGACGGTTCCAATAGGTTTATATGATGATTTCGGACTTTGGTGTATGTTCGGAATGGGTTTCGGATGACCCGGGAGCATTTCTGCGCCAAAAAGTGAAAATAGGATTCATGAAGTTTAGAAGTTCAATAAATATGGTTTGAGGCGTGTTTTGGTGATACCAAGGTCCAAATGGAATTCTGAGACCGGGAATAGTTCCATAATGTCATTTAGGACTTGCACACAATATTTGGTAGCATTCCAAGTAGTATAAGTACGTTTCGGCATGTTGTAAGTAAATTGAAGAACTCAAAGTTCATAAGTTTGATTTAATTTGTTTTAGGGTGTGATTCTTAGTTTTAATGTTGTTTCGGGCATTCTGAAGGTTTGAGGAAGTCCGTTTTATGATTTAGAACTTGTTGGTATGTTTGGACGGGGACTCAGGGGCCCCGGATTCCTTTCAGACGTCGTGCGAGGTGAGTCCAAGCTCAAATGAGATGCTGGTGAACCAGTTCTGGTGCAACCGCACCTACGGTTGGCGAGCCGCAGGTGAGAGACTGCAAAAGTGGTCCATCCCTCGTAGGTGCGGCCCAAGGGGAGGAGCCCAGAAACAGCAGATGCGGCTCCTCTTCCACAGAAGCGGCCTCCAGACCGCAGATGCGACCCCCAGTTAGCCTGGCCAATTTCGCAGGTGCAGAACCTCCCTCGCAGAAGCGGACCGCAGATGCGGTCCCCTAACCGCAGGTGCGGAAACCGCTGAAGGCAATGCCTTAATTTAATACGATAAATGTGTCATTTTTTACACATTTCATTCATTTCTTAGGCGATTTGGGAGCTTCCAAAGAGGGGATTTCGGCCAAGCATGGTGAGGTAAGTTATTTATACATAGTGTTAGTTTAATACATAGATTAGGGGTAGATTACACCATTGAAATTGGTGAAAATTGTGGGTTTAGAATAAAACCTAGGGTTTTGATAAAAATAAGATTTAACCCCGAAATTAGTTATGGAATCTAGTAAAAATCATATATCATTGATCCTAAGGTTATGGGTAACAACTTTCTTTAAGAATTTTTGAAATCCAAACATGTGGGCGAGGGTGAATTTTAGGAATCTTACAAATTAGCTTGGGTAATCACTTAAATGGTGGAATTATGAACGTTTGAGCATAGATTGAATTGTTCATGTAATGTTTGGATAGTTTAAAGTTGTTGGGCGTCAAATTTGGAGGTTTGAGCGCATTCTTGAATCAGGAAGTAGGCTTGATACGAGGTAAGTCTCCTTTCTAACCTTATTAGAGGGAATTGTCCGCATAGGTGAAATAATTAATTGTGTGCTACTATTTGTGGGGACTACTACGCACGAAGTGACGAGAGTCCGTGCGTAGCTACTAAAATGCCTAAGTCCGGATAGTCTAGGATCCAAAAGCATTCTTACTTGCCGTACTTGTAAATGTTATTGATAAACTTAAAAGTCTTCAATTGTGTCGAACTTGGTGAATATATTTCTAAATTACTAAGCATCACTTTCTTGACTGTTAAAAGAGAAGTTGTCATGTCTTGAATAATTTTCCCTAATTGGCTGTTTGAGTGTATGTATCTATGAGTACCTGCGTCGCGCGTATGGTTCGCGAGCGGCGTAGCTCTTTTATTTATATTTGACCGCATCGCATGTATGATTCACGAGCAGGATAATAAATGCATCTATTGTTCGCGCCATTCGACCTCTGGCAGTGGACATTTATTATTTCGTTGGATCGGGCTGTACGTCCTCGACTTTATATGCGCATGCTATTTCTTGGCATTTTTCCGTTATTTTAACTGCTTAAATGCCTTGGAAAATAAATTGTTAACTGAAATGATAGAAACTGAAATACATGCATTTATGGAAAGACTTATCATTTCTTGTCATTTTCTACTATTAAATCTTGATGTTCATGCTTAGCCTCATCCTTAAATATAATGTTTGACCCTAGTAAGTGTCAAGTCGACCCCTCATCACTACTTCTTCGAGATTAGACTTGATACTTACTGGGTACATAATATTTATGTACTCATACTACGATTCTGTGCTTAATTGTACAGGTTCTGAGGCAGGTGCATCTAGTTACCAGCCCGGAGCGAGTTATTGATATAGAGGCAGAGATTTCACGGTGAGCTACTTATCCTGATGTCGTTCAGCAGCGCATTGGAGTCTTTTCTTTTGCTTATTCTGTCTATTCTATTTCAGACAGTAGAGTAGATGTATTCTTTTGTTTATTATACTAGATGCCCATATACTTGTGACAGTAGTTCCGGGCACACACATTGGTGGACTATTCTTTTGGGGATGTACTTATTTTCAAATGCTTAGTGATTTAAGTCAAGATATTGTTGGAAAGGTTTTTAATAAAATAAATGGGACTCACTAGATGAATTGTGTTAGCTTGTCTAACATCGTTGTTGGGCGCCATCGCGACCTAGAGTAGAATTTGGGTCGTGAAAACATGGTATCAGAGCACTAGGTTCACGTAGGTCTCACAAGTAATGAGAAAACCTAATAGAGTCTTGCAGATCGATACGGAGACGTCTGTACTTATCTTTGGAAGGCTATAGGGTGCTAGGAAATTACTCTTTATTCATTTCCTATCATGCTATTGAAGGTGTACTAAATTTCATTCTTCTATTCTCTCACATATGGTAAGGACACGTACGACTAATGTCCCAGACTTGGGAGGAGCTGCTCCCCCCGTTACTAGAGGCCGAGGCAGAGGCCGGGGGAGGGCACCGGCCAGAGGTAGGGGACAAAGGCGTCCCCGAGCTGCCCCAGTTGCACCACTAATGGGTCCAACAGAGGATCCTATTATTGAAAAGCAAGGCGAGGTGTCCGCAGCAGAGCCCGCCCTGGTGGACTTTCTGACAACGTCAGGCTTCCAGGAGGTCATGGGCCGTATGATGCGGTTCATGGACACCATGACTCAGGCTGGTTTATTTCCAGCGGACCCGGCAACATCTCAAGTGGGAGGGGGAGAACATACCCCTATTTCCAGGCCTCGATACATGCAATTGCGGTATATTAGACTCCGGGTACACTACCCACGGGTGGGGCCCAGCCAGTTGCAGCAGTAGCACCTGAGCCCAGACCAGCTGCGGACGGTGATCCACATAAGTTATTACACAAATGAAATAGATTACACCCTCCTGTCTTCAGAGGTGAGTGTCATGAGGATGCTCAGGATTCCATGGATAGGTGCAGGGACAAACTACACAACATGAGGATACTAGAGTCATGGGGTTGACTTCACTACTTTCTAGATGAAGGGCAGGGCCCGTAGATGGTGGCAGTCTTATATTTTTGGCAGGCCAGCAGATTCTCCTCCCATCACCTGGGAGCATTTTACTCAGCTATTCCTGGACAGGTATATCTCACACTCTGAGAGGGAAGAGCTGCGGTACTAGTTTGAGCAGCTTCAGCAGGGTTAGATGCCAGTGACCGACTACGAGGCGAGGTTTTCTGAGTTGTCTCGTCATGCACTTATGATATTTCCTACTGACGCAGAGAGTGTGTAGAGGTTTGTTGCAGGGTTGCACTCTGGTATTAGGGCCAATATGGCCCGAGAGGTCGAGATGGGGACTCTTTATCAGCTGGTAGTGGAGATTGCTCGCAGGATTGTGGGCTATCATTTGAGGAGTAGAGAGCAGGGGCAGCAGGACAAGAGGGCTCGCTTTCCTGGGGATTTTAGAGGTGCTCCGGCTATGGGTAGATGTCAGTTTGCGAGGGGCAAGCCCAGCAGGCCCCCATATTCAGCACCCCCACCACCTCCTCGAGGTGCTCTAGTGAGGCCTTATTTCAGTGCGATGCTGGAGAGTTTTTATCGCCCACCAGCTATTCAGGGTTCCTCCGGCGGGTATTCTGCTCATCAGGGTTCTTCCAGTGATTATTTCAGTGCCA
This sequence comes from Nicotiana paniculata, assembly GCA_005239505.1. NCBI lineage: Eukaryota > Viridiplantae > Streptophyta > Magnoliopsida > Solanales > Solanaceae > Nicotiana > Nicotiana paniculata. Next base: position 31,338 of record MDKI01023111.1, on the reverse strand, counting down.
TGCCAGAGAGTTCATACAATCCTCCAGCCATTCAGGGTTCTTACAGTGGGTATTCCGGCCATCAGGGCCAGTTTTTAGGGCAGCAGTCTATAGCGTCGAGAGGTTGTATTAGTGTGGAGATTCGGGTCATATAAAGAGGAGTTGTCCTAGACCTCAGGGCAAGGCAGTGCAGCAGAGTCATCAGCCTATAATTACAGCATCGGTTGTCCGGCCGCCCAGAGGAGGGGGACAGGTTGGTAGGGGTCGTCCTAGAGGTGGAGGCCAGGAAGGGGGAGTTCAGCCAGCTGCTATTCAGCCAGGTGGAGGCCAGCCAGCCGGTGCTCCAGATAGATTCTATGCTTTTTCAGCCAAACCAGATACATTGACCTCAAATGTCGTTGTCACAGGTATTGTTTCCGTCTGCGGTAGGGATGCTTCTGTATTATTTGATCCAAGGTCTACGTATTCATATGCTCTATTTGCTCATCTCTTGGATATTCCTCGTGAGTCCCTGGGTACTCCTGTTTATGTGTCTACTCCTGTGGGTGATTCTGTGGTCGTGGATCGGATCTATCGGTCCTGTGTGGTCACATTCTGTGGTTTCGAGACTAGAGCGGACCTCTTGTTACTTAATATGACTGACTTTAAGGTCATCCTGGGCATGGACTTATTATCTCCTTATCACGTCATCCTAGATTGTTATGCCAAGACTGTTACTTTAGCCAAGCCCGAGTTTCTGAGATTGGAGTGGAGAGGTTCCTCAGTTTGTGCAGCTAGTCGGGATATTTCTTTTCTGAAGGCTCGACGCATGGTCGAGAATGGTTGCTTGGCTTATCTAGATTATGTACGGGACACCACCGCAGAGTCTCTGATGATTGATTCAGTACCAGTAGTTCGGGAGTTCGCCGATGTGTTTCCTTCTGACATTCCGGCATGCCACCAGATTGTGATATTGATTTTTGCATTGACTTGGTTGTAGGAACCCAGCCTATATCCATTCCACCGTACCGTATGGATCCAAAAGAATTGAAAGAATTGAAAGAACAACTTGAGGAGTTGCTAGCTAAGGGGTTTATCAAACCGAGTGTATCTCCTTGGGGATGCTTCAGTGTTATTTGTGAAGAAGAAGGATGGGATTATGCGGGTGTGTATTGACTACCGCCAGTTCAATAAAGTTACCATCAAGAAAAAGTACCTGTTGCCGCGCATCGATGATTTGTTTGACTAGTTGCAGGGTGCTAGGGTGTTTTCTAAGATTGACTTGAGATCGAGGTACCATCAGTTGAAGATTCGGGACTCAGATGTTACGAAGACTGCCTTCCATACTAGATATGGCCATTATGAGTTTCTTGTGATGTCCTTTGGTTTGATGAACAGGGTGTTAAGGCCTTATATTGACTCCTTTGTCATTGTCTTCATTGATGACATCTTGATCTACTCACGTAGCTTGGGGGAGCACGAGCAGCATTTGAGAGTAGTGCTCCAGACTTTTCAGGAACAAAAGTTGTATGCTAAGTTCTCCAAGTGTGAGTTTTGGTTAGATTCTTTTGCATTCTTGGGGGCATGTGGTACCGGAGAGGGTATCAAGGTGGATCCCAAGAAGATTGAGGCGGTCTAGAGTTGTTCTCGCCCTACTTCCGCGATTGATATTAGGAGTTTCTTGGGATTGGCAGGTTATTATCGCCGGTTTGTGGAGGGATTTTCATCCATTGCAGCTCCTCTGAACATATTGACCTAGAAGGGTTCCCCTTTCTGATGGTCCGACGAGTGTGAGGCGAGATTTCAGAAGCTCAAGACGGCTTTAACCACGACACTAGTTCTAGTGTTGCCTTCCTTTTCAGGGATGTATACAGTTTATTGCGACGATTCACGCATTGGTTTGGGATGTGTATTGATTCAGGAAGGACGAGTTATTGCATATGCTTCACGTCAGCTGAAGGACCAGGAGAAGAACTACCCCGTGCATGATTTGGAGTTGGCATTGATTGTTCATGCTTCTAAGATTTGGAGGCATTAATTGTATGGAGTGTCTTGTGAGGTCTATACAGACCACCGCGGTTTACAACACTTATTCAAGCAAAGGGATTTTAATTTGAGGAAGCGTAGGTGGCTTGAGTTACTGAAGGATTATGACATCACCATTCTTTATCATTCAGGCAAGGCGAATGTGGTTGCAGACGCCTTAAGCAGGAAGGCGGAGAGTTGGGTAGCTTGGCATTCATTTCAGCGGAGGAGAGGCCACTAGCCTTGGACATTCAGTCCTTGGCTAAAAGACTTGTGAGGGTGGACATTTCAGAGCCCAACCGAGTTCTTGCGTGTGTTGTTGCTCAGTCTTCATTATTGGGCAGATCAAGGCTCGACAGATTGACGATCTGCACTTGGTAGTTCTCAGAGAGACGGTACTACAGGGTGGTGCGCAGGAGGTTTCTATTGGCGAGGATGGTGTCTTGCGACTTCAGGGTCGCCTATGTGTTCCTAATGTTAATGGCCTGAGGGAGAGTATTATAGAGAAGGCACACAGTTCACGATATTCTATTTATCTAGGTGCTACGAAGATGTATCATGACCTGAGGAAACATTATTGGTGGCGGTGGATGAAGAAAGATATAGTGGAGTATGTAGCTAGATGACAAAATTTCCAGCGGGTTAAGTATGAGCACCAGAGGCCAGGGAGTGCATCATTATGGACTTCGTAGTTGGGTTGCCACTGACTTTGCGGAAGTTCAATGCAGTATGGGCTATTGTTGACAGGTTGACCAAGTCGGCACACTTAATTCCAATAGCCACTACTTATACTTCAGAAAGGTTGGCCCAGATCTACATTCGGGAGATTGTTCGGTTGCACGGTGTTCCTGTGTCCATCATATCAGATAGAGGTCCTTAGTTCACTTTTCTTTTCTGGAGGGCCGTACAGAGTGAACTGGGCATCCGTGTAGAGCTCAGCACAACATTCCACCCACAGACCGACGGGTAGTCGGAGCGGATAGTTCAGATACTGGAGGACATGCTCAGGGCATGTGTGATTGACTTTGGAGGGCAGTGGGATCAGTTCTTTTCCTTGGCTGAGTTTTCTTACAACAACAGCTATCAGTCCAACATTGAGATGTCTCCATTTGAGGCTTTATATTGTCGGCGATGTCGTTCTCCCATCGGGTGGTTTGAGCCTGGTGAGGCTAAGTTATACGACACTGATTTGGTAAAGGATGCATTTGAAAAGGTAAAGTTTAATCAGGAGAGGCTTCACACGACTCAGTCCAGGCAGAAGAGTTACGCGGATCAGAAGGCGCGTGATGTGTCATTTATGGTCGGTGAGAAGGGTTCTCTTGAAAGTCTAACCGATGAGGGTATTATGAGGTTCAGGAGAAAAGGAAAGTTGAGCCCAAGGTTTATAGGTCCATTTGAGGTGTTGAAGCGAGTTGGGGAGGTTGCTTATGAGATTGCTCTACCTCCCAGCTTGTCAGGTGTTCATCCATTTTTGCACGTATCTATACTCCAGAGGTATCACGCCGACTTATCTCATGTGTTAGACTTCAGTACCATTCGGCTAGACGAGAGGTTGGGCTGTGAGGGAGAGCCTATGGCTATTGTTGATAGGCAGGATCGCCAGTTGAGGTCCAAGAGAGTTTTCGTAGTGAAGGTCCAGTGGAGGGGCCAAACAGCCGACGAGGTGACTTAGAAGCTCGAGGAGGACATACAGACCAGATATCCACTCTTTTTCAGCACTCCTGTATGATTCTAGACCCGTTCGAGGACGAACCTTTGATTAAGAAGTGTAGAATGTAACGACCCGACCGGTCATTTTTCTTTCTAGAACCCCGTGCCCCTAAATAAGACTTCATGTACTTTATTTTATTGATCAATGACTTACGGGGATGGCTGATTCGGGATTTGGAAGAGTTTGGGTTGGAATAGGAACACTTGGTTCCTTGAAGTTGGCTTAAAAGGCCAAGTTTGATTTCGGTCAACATTTGAGTAAACGACCCCGGAATCGGGATCTAACAGTTCCAATAGGTTTGTATGATGATTTTGGACTTGGGAGTATGTTTGGAATGGGTTTCGGATGACCCAGGAGCGTTTCGGCGCCAAATAGTGAAAATATTATTCTTGAAATTTTAGAAGTTCTATAAATGTTGTTTGGGGCGTGTTTTGGTGATATCGAGGCCAAACGGTATTCCGAGACCGGGAATAGTTCCGCAATGTTATTTAGGACTTGCACGCAAAATTTGGTAGCATTCCGAGTAGTATAAGTACGTTTTGGCATGTTGGAAGTAAATTGAAGAACTTAAAGTTCATAAGTTTGATTTAATTGGTTTTAGGGCGTGATTCTTAGTTTTAATGTTTTTCGGGCATTCCGAAGGTTTGAGCGAGTCCGTGTTATGATTTAGAACTTGTTAGTATGTTTGGACGGGGCGTCGGGGGCCCCGGATGCCTTTCAGGCATCGTGCGAGGCGAGTGTAAGCTCAAAATGAGCTGCTGGTGCACCAGTTCTGGTGCGATCGCACCTGCGGTTGGCCAATGGAAGGTGCGAGACCGCAGAAATGATCGACCCCTCGCAGGTGCAGCCCGGGGGGAGGATCCAGGAACCGCAGATGCGGCTCCTCTTCTGCAGAAGCGGCCCCCAGACCGCATATACGACCCCCAATCAGCCCGGCCAATTCTGCAGGTGCGGATCCTCCCTCGCAGAAGCGAGACCGCAGATGCGATCCCCTAACCGCAGGTACGGAAATCGCTGAAGGTAGTGCCTTCATTTAACATGGGAAATGTGTCATTTTTGACATATTTCATTCATTTCTTTGGTGATTTGGGAGCTCCCAAAGAGGGGATTTCGGCCAAGAATTGTGAGGTAAGTTATTTCTAAATAATGATAGTTTAATACATAGATCAGGGGTAGATTACACCATAGAAATTGGTGAAAATTGTGGGTTTAGAGTAAAACCTAGGGTTTTGATAAAAATAATATTTAACCACGAAATTAGTTATGGAATCTAGTAAAAATCATATATTATTGATCCTAAGGTTATGGATAAAAACTTTCTTTAAGAATTTCCGAAATCTTACAAATTAGCTTGGGTAATCACTTAAATGGTGGAATTATGAACTTTTGAGCATAGATTGAATTGTTTATGTAATGTTTGGCTAGTTTCATGTTTTTGGGTGTCAAATTTGGACGTTTGAGCGCATTCTTGAGTCGTGAAGTAGGTTTGATATGAGGTAAGTCTTCTTTCTAACCTTGTAAGAGGAAATTGTCCCCATAGGTGAAATAATTAATTGTGTGCTACTATTTGTGGGGGCTACTACACACGAAGTGACAAGAGTCCGTGCGTAGCTACTAAAACTCTTAAGTCTGGGTAGTCTAGGATCCAAAAACATGTTTATTTTCCATACTTGTAAATTTTATTGATAAACTTAAAAGGCTTAAATCGTGTCGAACTTGGTGAATGTATTTCTAAATTACTAACCATCACTTTATTGAATTTTAAAAGAGAAGTTGTCATTTCTTGAATAATTTTCCAGTAATAAAGTCTTAAATTTGATGTTTGAATGTGTATATCTATGAGTACCTGCGTCGCACGTATAATTCGCGAGTAGGGTAACTTTTTTATTTATATTTGACCGCGTCGCATGTATGATTCGCGAGCGGGGTTATAGATGCATCTGTGGTTTGCGTTGTTCGACCCTCCGGCAGTGCACATTTATTATTTTGTTGGATCAGACCGTACGTCCTCGACATTATATGCGCATGCTATTTCTTGGCATTTTTTCGTTATTTTAACTGCTTAAATGCCTTGGAAAATAAATCGTCAACTGAAATGATAAAAATTCAAATACATGCATTTGTGGAAAGACTTGTCATTTCTTTTCATTTTCTACTATTAAATCTTGATGTTCATGCTTAGCCTCATCCTTAAATATAATGTTTGACCCTAGTAAGTGCCAAGTTGACCCCTCGTCAGTACTTCTTCGAGATTAGACTGGATACTTACTGGGTACATAATGTTTATGTACTCATGCTACGCTTCTGTACTTAATTTTACAGGTTCAGAGGCAGGTGCATCTGGTTACCAGTCCGGAGCGCGTTCTTGATATAGAGGCAGAGATTCCACAATGAGCTGCTTATCCTGCTGCCATTCAGCAGCGCGTTAGAGTCTTTTCTTTTGCTTATTCTGTCTATTCTATTTTAGACAGTAGAGTAGATGTATTCTTTTGTTTGTTCTTCTATATGCCCATATACTTGTGACACTAGTTCCGGGCACACACATGGGTGGACTATTCATTTGGAGATTTACTTATTTACATTTGACTTCTTTTGATCTTTGCAATCTAATTTGCATTTGTCATTTACTATTTTCAAATGCTTAGTGATTTAAGTTAAGATATTTTTGGAAAGGTTTTTAATAGAATAAATGGGACTCACTAGATGAATTGTGCTGGCTTGCCTAACATCGGTGTTGGGCACCATTGCGACCTAGAGTAGAATTTGGATCGTGACAGTAAAGATATTGGAACCCCTTTTATATTTAGTATTGTTTCACGGACTTGAAAGGTGAATGAGAGAAATGACTTGCTTCTTACTCGAATGAAAGGATTGTTTATTTATTTCCTGCTTGAGTTCTATTATCATATTATATTTCATGTTTAATTAGAGCCTTATATTATTATATTGTTGGGTAGATACTTCTTCTTCGGTGTTAGGCTAGATACTTACTGGGTACATGATGTTTATGTACTCACGCTACACTTCTGCACATGATGTGCAGAATATGAGTCATGTGCAATTGTATATCAGTCCGGCGCGCACACTTGACTTCTGGTTTAAGACTACACGGTGAGCTGCCCTTCCGAGTCATTCAGCAGCAGCCAGAGTCTGTCTTTTGATTTATTTTATGTCTATTCTATTTCAGACAGTAGAGTAAAAATCTTTTGTATATTCTATTAGTAGTTCACATACTCGTGACACTGGATTTTTCCGCACACACACACTAGTAGACTCATGATTTTGGTTTTATTCTTCTGATCATATACATTTAGCTGCTTTAGTTTTGTTAATTTAAATCTTTTTCTTACTAAATTTAATATATTAACGAAAGTTAATTACTTGGAAGAACTTATTAAAATGGGAAATCACTATATTACACACTGTTGGCTTGCCTAGCAATGGTGTTGCGCGCCATCATGACCTAAAATGGGATTGGGTCGTGACACACGGCAGAATCCACGTGCTACTCGGTACATAATATTCATGTCAAATGATAATTAGGACATTCAAGAGATTTTATTTATAGATCATAAATTAAAATTACAGTTTCTAGACAAAGTAGGAAATCAATGAGAAAGATGAGTTTATTTCAGAAAACATTTGGGTGGAGAAATAACATTTTCAAATAAAATACAACATCGAATAAAATATGACAGTTAATAGAAATGGTAAGTACCAAAATAAATGGAGAGTTTCAACTTAAAATTCACACAAGGTAGCATGATATTAATTCTTTCATTTGAAATCACTATATTACTAACAACTCAACAGGATATGAGGTAAGGCCTCAACATAGTAAATTCATTGAAAATCAATTTACCAGAATATTAGTATTAGGAAAAGAAATCAGGAATGACGGAAAGGCAATAAGTCAATGACAACAACCCAATCCTCGAAAAATAGTGAAAACTCGGAAATGCAAATTCTTAGAGTCTCGTACGAAGGAATCGAAGCCAATGAAATAAAATAAGCAATGCAAAACACAAAATATGTTGCGGCATGCAACACCATATAATATCAATATCATAATCCACCCTTATTTCACATGTTGCGACGTGCAACTGGATCCTACCGTACAATAACAATAACATAACAATAACAAACTATGTTGTGGCGCGCAACCCGATCCCACCACATAATATCAATATCATAATTCACCCTTATTCTACCATTTCAATCCACTATTATTTAGCCTGTTGCGGCGTGCAACCCGATCCAATCGTACAATAACAATATCACAATATAAATACCCTCCCTTATTTCATGTGATGACCCAAAAGGTCATCCCGTAGTTTTTTTAGCTAATTATGTGTTCCGAGGTCGTGGAAACCTCCTTCCATCTCATCTCGATTTACATGCACATCCCGGGCGCGTAGCCGGGAAGCCTGCCTTTATGTGGAAAACTGATAAAAATGATAATTTTGTATTAGAAATTTTAATAAAGTTGACTTCGATCAACATTTTTTGTAAACGGACCCGGACCCATGATTTGACGATCCCGAAGGGTCCGTAGAAAAATATGGGTCTTGGGCGTATGCCCAGAATCGAATTCCGAGGTCCCAAGTCAGAGAAATAAATTTTTAAAAAGAAATTGTTTTCTGAAAATAAAAGAGGTTTTTGAAAATGAAATTATATGTGAAACATATGGTATCGGGCATGTATTAATGTTCCAGAGCCCGGTACAGGTTTGACATAATATTTGTGCCATATATTTGAATTTTGGTAAGAAACAGACTTCATTAGATGTGATTCAGACCGTAAATGCAAAATTTAATGTTCAAAGAAGTTTTGAGGAATTTCATTGATTTTTGGTTTAATTCATCGTTTTAGTGTTGTTTTATGTGGTTTGACACATCGATCAAGTCCGTGTTAGGTTATATGTCTTTTTTGTGGGATTAGACGGGGTCCCATGAGCCTCGGGTGTGTTTCGGATGGGCAACGGGTCATTTTCTTCCAACTTTGAACTATTGTCTTCTGGTGTCTGAAGTCCTTCATTGCGACCGCAGTGCTTCCTTCACGATCGCGATGCATCTTTGCTGGTCGCCCAAAATTTTCTCTCCGCGATCGTGTAAAGGCCTTCGCGATCGCGTAGCTCCACCGTTTTCCCTTCGCGTTCGCGTGAGCATCTTCGCGATCGCGTAGTACAATCCAGGTAGCCTTCCTTTTTCCTCTTCGCGTTGGCATAACTTCATTCGCGATCGCAGAAGATAACCTACTCCTTATACGCGATCGCATAAGTTATTCCGAGACCGCGTAGAGCATTTTAGGCCAGCCACCATTTCCTTCTACACGATTGCATCTCGTTTTCCACGATCGTGATGAACAAAACACCTGGGAAGAACAGTTTATAACCTCAAAATCGGGGTTTCACCATTTTAAACATATTTTGACTTATAGGACTCGGTGTTGGGCGATTCTTTAAGAGGTTTTCACACAAATCGAATGGGTAAGTGTTCTTCCACTATAATTAATTATATTTCATGAATTAGTCCTTGTTTTTATCATTTAATTTGTGCTTTGGGTTGAGGGAATTGTGGGTTTTGAAAGAAAACTTCAAAAATGAAAATTCATGATTTGAATGACCAAATGTTATCGGAATCGGAATTTGTAAAATTTGTCAGGTTCCGAGGTGCGGGCCCGGGTGTCGACTTTTGGGTTGATTTTTATAATACTGTAAAGATTGAGACTTTATTATTCAGAATAGTTCCTCATACATTTTATATGTATTTTGAAGTTGTTTTAGTTGATTTTGAGCCGTCCGGAGGCCTTCCCGCCCAAGAAGTCTATTTTTGAGTACCGGTTTGTCGTCTTTGAGGTAAGTATCTTGCTTAACCTTTTGTGGGGGAACAACCCCTTAGGATTGAGTCTTCTATGTTGATTGTATCCCGCGTACGCGAGGTTCGAGTGCGTACTTGGACTTATTTGAAAATAGATCGCCCTTTAGGATTTTTATGTCCTTATGTTCCCCGTGTATGAACTAAAATGGTTATATCTGAATTCCTGATTTCTAGTTTCATCTTTTCCTTCTCAAATTAGAAGTTACTTTCCTAGCATTCCTTCTTTCTTATTTGATCTTAATTTACTTAAATGAATACTTTGACTTTCCTACCGTTATACTATATCTTTCTTCATACACTACCTATGTGACTAAAACTAGTATAATCTCGCCCTATAATTGTCTAATCGTAATTGGAATATCTATATGTTGGTGTCAAGCATGCTCGTGAGTCGTACATTGTGATTTAAATTATTTTCCCTTAAGTACTATTAGGTTAAATTGATGACTGCCCATGTTGATTATATTTCTTTGATGTTTCCTATTTACTGAGCATTTGTTCAAGTTGAGTTTATTCGATGAAGGTAATTGTCTAAGTGAGATTGGTTATAGCTGATTCCTTGCCGGGATGATTTGGTTTCTTTGTTGTGAACTTGAATATATAGAATCGTTGCTATATATGCCTTGTTTTCCTCTTGTTATGCTTCTTCTCTTTGTGCTTGGCATTCCTTTCAGTGGCTACTTCTTATGAGTGAGTTTTTACCATTTTTGTGATTTAAGTCTTTGTATTGATTTTCTCATCGCACTTTGCATTCGGTCTTGTTTGCTTTTGCGCCTGTTGTGGCAATGTATGTTGTTTCTGTCGCATTCTGGTTGTTTTCCTCAGTGGCTGCATTGCGTATTTAAATTGGGACTACGAACGAGTTTCTGTGAGCTTTCCCCATGTACTGCATTGCATATTTAAATTGGGACTACGGACGAGTTTCCAGGAGCTTTCCCTTGCACTGCATTGCATATTTATGTTTGGACTACAGACGAGTTTCCGAGCGCTTTCCCGCTGTACTGCATTGCATATTTAAATTGGGACTACGGACGATTTTCCGGGAGCTTTCCCCCTGTACTGCATTGCATATTTAAATTGGGACTACAAACGAGTTTCCGGGAGCTTTCCCCCCTGTACTGGTTCGCATATTAATTTGGGACTACAGACAGATTCCGGGAGCTTTCCCCCTGTACTGCATTGCATGAAAAATTTCGAGTTACAGACTGAGTTCCAGTGATTTTATCATTGAAGATATTTGGACCGAAGGATATATATATATATATATATATATATATATATATATATATATATTGAAAAGTATAGCTGAAAAGCAATTATCTTCAGGGAAGTTATGTCTGAAGGACTTCTATTTCGAAAGTATATTTGAAAAGTATTTGTCTTTCAGAAAAATGATATTTAAAAGAACAATATTTGGGAAAGTATATTTGAACACCACATATTTTGAAGGGAATATGTTAAGATTTATCTTTATTAAAATATATAAATATACATTCAGAGAAAGTATTCAAAGAAGAAATTTCTCTATTCCGAAATGATTATATCTTTAAAGCTTTCGCAATAAACTCACGATTTAAAGGTTTTCACTCGAAGGTTTGACCAGCTTTATTGGGTTTATTGGCTAAGGCCTGACGTGAATAAATTGATGCAGTACCGAGTTGCTAGTATTTTATTGGGTTGTGATTCCCTACATTTGGCTTGCATTCTTTCCATTCTCCTTGCGTATATCTATTATGCTGTCCGTTGATCATAATTATTGAGTTTTCTTCCATATAATTCGATCACAACATTAATTATATCAAAAAATCTTTAGATAGATATTATGTTTCGATCATTTCTACATTTACGTCTTTTTACTTATTAGACCAGTGGTGTCTTGACTAGTCCTCGTCACTACTTCACCGAGGTTAGTCTTGATACTTACTGGGCACCGCTGTGGTGTGCTCATACTACACTTCTGCACATTTTTGTGTGCAGATCCAGGTAATTGTTGTTATTAGCTGCGTGGATCATTGATGAGGAGACACACGGTAAACCTGCTGCTGCGTTCGCAGGCTTCGGAGTCACCTTCCTATTTATATCAACTGTACTTATTATTCTAGACAGTTGTATTTAGATTTGGGTGAAAGATGTCATAGAGCTTATGACTTGTATTTACCGGGTTTTGGGGAAATTGTAAACTCTGTCAAGATTTCTATATTGAGACTGTTATAATTCCTTTATTATTGTTGTTGTTCAGTGAAAATGTTAGACTTACCTAGTCCCTAAGACTAGGTGCCATCACGATACCCAACAGAGGGAAATTTGGGTCGTGGCGTTTCACCACCTCCATTATTTCACCTGTTACAACATACAACCAGATTCCCCGTGCAGTAGTTTAACAACAACAATTCAATAGCACAAGAGTACGAAAAGTAAATCAATTCAGAAATTCCAGGACTCCAAGAAACGGAACAAACAAACTCACAAGGAAAGACACAAACGAAAATAATGATACCATCTAGCCTTAGATCAACAAGGGAAAGATACTATGTAGCAATGACCTCCACACAAGTGCAATTCAACAACAAGGGAGATATCACGAGTCGATAATTCCAAATAAGGATAAGGCAACTATGAAAAAGGGTGACTAACTTAATTTAGGATTTAGCATCCACGAAAGAAGCACAACAACTACAATTAAGGATAAGTAATGGAACTGATAATCATGGCCTCGATTAAGGATAAAAAATTACAAAAGAGATAATAAAAATTTCAAATAAAGATAAGAAGTTAGGAAAGGATAGCATGGCAATCAAAGAGGCAACAACTTAAGTTAAGGCACACAAGATTCAAATAGGCAATAAAAGTGGAACATAAAGCAATTAATTCCAATTTAAACACGTAGAGATGAAACTAGTAAATGGGAAAAACTTAACAAAATAAAAAAACTTCATATCTAATGAACACAAGAACTTACGAGCCCTAAAAGGTCAATTTTCCATAAATAAGCCCGTGCACGTACTCGGCACCTCGCGTACATGGACTTTACATTATAAAATTAGCATAAAAGATTCAAATCCTAATAGGTAGTTTCCCCACACAAGGTTAGGCAAGATACTTACCTCATAGCAGACAGACCGATACTCTAAAATTAACTTCTCGGGTAAAATAACCTCCGGACAACTCAAGTCTAGCCAAAACAACTTCAAAGCATAAATAAAACTCATAAGAAACTATTCCGGATAATAAAGCTTCAATCTTTATCAAAAACTAAAAAGGAACCCAAAGGTCGACCCCCGAGCCCGCACCTCGGAACCCGATAAATATCACGAAATCCGAACAACCATTTCGATACGTGTTCAACTACAGTAAATTATCAAATTCCAATACTAATTCGTCTCTCAAATCATCATTTTACATTTTGAAAGTTTTTCTTCAAAACCCCTATTTTTACTCAACTCAAAGCACTAATTTAATGATAAAAATAATGATAGAATCATGAAATATAATAAATTATATGTGATGAACACTTACCCAATTGATTTGCTTGAAAACCCCACAAGAAATCGCTCAAATCCGAGCTTTAGAACTCCAAAAATGTTAAAAATGGTTAACCCTCGGAATAGAGTACTATATATTCTGCCAGGTATTAATGCATCGCGATCGAGGATCATCACTCGTGATCGTGAAGAAGAAAGATGAAAGCTGCAAAAATTGTGCTACACGAACGCGATGAAAAAGAACCCAAACCATACGCGAACGCGTTTGTGCACTCGCAAACGCAAAGAGAAATTTTCCTGATGCCCCTAATCCGCCTTACCTCCATGCAAACGCGTACATGTGGATGCAAACGCAAAGACAATGATCTTCCTACCTTCGCGAACGCGAAGGGAAAATGTTGCCTGCCTTAAATAACACTATGCGAACGTGATTGCTTCATCGCGAATGCGATGAAGAAACCAAAAACCAGCAGATCAACATTCCAAAAATAGAATGAAATGGCCCGTAGCCCATCTGAAACACATCCGAGGCCCCGGGGACCCTGTCTAAACACAACCAAAAAGTTCGATAACGTAACACAGACTCGCTAGAGGTATTAAATCACATCAAAAAATGTCAAAATTTCGAATCACACCATGAATCGAACTCGTGAACTTTCAATTCTTCCAACTTTTAAAACTCGCGCCGAAACCTATCAAATCAACCTCGAATGACGTCAACTTTTGCAGGAAAGTCCAAATGACATAACTAAGCTTTCAAACTCTCAAAATCACATTATGACCCCGATATCACCAAAGTCAACTCTTGGTCAAACCTCTCAACCTTCCAAATTTCAACTTTTCCAACTTTAGCCGAAATGCTTCAAATTACCCTACGGACCTTCAAATCCAAATCCGGACACACGCACAAGTCCAAAATCGCCATACGAAGCTGCTCCAGACCTTAGGCCATCGAATGGGACTTGAATTCTCTAAACGACCAGCCGGATCGTTACATCCTCCCCTCTTAAATAAATGTTCATCCTCGAACGTGCCAATAATCGTCGAGAAGTCATCAAGTCACTAAATGCATTCATCCAACACACAGTCGTGGTTGACACCGCATCACCCTGATCTACATAAACTTGACGACACCATCTCAACTGTAATTTATCCTTTCCACCAATACCAAAAAGCCTTAGAGCCAAAATTTCCACCATCCGCTCATCTCCAAAGGACCAGATTCCTACATTCACACCTGGTATGAGCCTCAACCAGCTGAAAAACTTATGCCTACACCCACAAGGTACAACCATATGCCGTGACACATCACACATCGTGACACATCACACATATGCCCATAATAGCATATGTGATCATAATAGCTGCCCATAATCAAAACCAGCACCGGCCATTAGCCTCATATGTGTTAGAACCCTGTTTCAACCCTCCAAAGCACTGATAATGATGCAAGAAACATGAAGACCTCATAACTATTCACCTGAATCAGCAAGTCACATTTAACGCCACCGGGCACACACCACGCAAGATAAAACTCAATGAGCACAACACGAAAATGATTGAATATGTAACGAGAAACACATAAGAGAAATATCAAACAAGCCCGACAGGCACGACTCTCTATCACTACCATCCTACAAATCAAATTACAAGGAAAAAAATCAAAGTGTATGAACAAATCACAAGGGTCTCATCCTGATCTAATTTTCACCACGGCACGCAGCTCGGTTCAATCATACCAAATCACATGAAATAGCGAGGGTCTCACCCTCAACTCTGAATCACAAGTAGAATACACATCATACCAACTGAAGCCCTTTACTAATTCAATTATGCCATTAAAATCACAACACTTACTGGACTCTCACCCCAGTAAAGCATCTAAATCATAAATCATAACCAAATCACTCAAGAATCACATCAAAACCTACCATAATGGAAACAAGAATTCACTTCTAGTCTCATAACTCTCAATAATGAATAAAAACAAATGATAGACACGGGCTACCACTACAGAGTCTCCCAACTAGGGTAAACATATATGTAGAATACTAAATCACGAACTCACCAACATGTGAAGCAAGATAGAAGGACTCACCCGATAAGAAGAGCCGAAACAAAATACGAATGGTGCTCCTCTATATCAAATAAAAATCATACCTTTATGACATCATCTGGCGTAGAGCCCTCAGGCCCACTATATGAAACACATCCACGGGGGTTGCGCCTCTCCCTCTTGGGAGCCCTCTACTCTCCTGAACACCCCACTGTGACACATCTATCCGGAGTCTGGGACAATCTCTCACCATGTGGCTGGTATTTCCACACTCAAAGTAACCTCTCTGCTGACGTGGTTGTGGAAACTGTGTGGTACGGGTACTCTAAGACCCATGAGAACCTGAAACATCGTATGAAGCCTGAAGAGAAAACTGAATTGGCTGACCCAAAAAACCTCTATCATGCTGTATACTGCCTCCAAAATAAGGACCAGTAGATCTCCCTAGTCTATGAGGCCTCCTAGCCTCACTGTCATCTCTCTCATAACCTCGTTTGTCCTCTCTCTCCTGACCTCGTCTATCCTCCCTCTCCTGGTCCCACCTGACCTCCAATTGGCGAGCGATCCCTACCATCTGCTGAAACAAAAAATCCGACTCCAACTCTCGAGCCATGCTGAACCAAATATCATGCCTGAGCCCCTCAATGAATCTATGGACACGCTCTCTAACTATAGTGACCAAAGCAGGTGCATGTCTGGCCAAATCACAGAGTATAATGGCATACTCTGATATTGACATAGTGCCTTGGCGTAACTGCTCAAACTCCGCGTGCCATGAATATTGAATTGCTGAGGTACAAACTCTCTTAGGAACATCTCTGAAAAATGAACCCATGTAAGTGAAGCTGCCTCGGCCGGGGTACTCAACTCATACGCCTGCCACCACTTATGATAAGTCACTCCCTTGAGATGGAACACAGTAAAAGCAACCTCACTCATCTCCACAATACCCATAGTACGGAGAATGCGGTGACACTCCTCCAGAAAACCTTGGGCATCATCTGTCACCAATCCACTGAAGGTAGGAGCGTGTTACTTTTTGTACCTATCAAGTCTAAGCTATTCCTCAGATGCTACTTCCCTAACCACGGGCTGAACTGGAACCACAGGCTATGTCACCATGTAACCTGGAACCTTACCAATGTGAACTCGCTGCTCTGGAGTGTGGGCATGGGGGGTGTCTGGGTTTCTCCCTGGTCTATGAAGTATCTGGTGCAACCGGAATCAACCCTGTATGAGCCAATGTACCAAACATGCTCAGGAATTGTGCTAAAATCTCCTGAAGTCTGGGGGTAAATGCAGGCGCCTCTGGTACCTGTCCCCCAACTGGAGCTATTGGCGGCTCCTCAATTGCTGCTCTGTTAGGTGCCTTAGATGCGGCACGTGATTCTCTTCGGCCTGTGCCTCTGCCCTAGCGACACCTGCTCCAGGGGCAGCATCATCAGTAACTACAACTCGTGTCCTCACAATCTCTGAGAGAATGGAATGATAAAATCTCAAACTTCGAGATCAATAAACTCAAACGATAGGACTGAAGGAAGTGAAACCATCTTAATAGTTTTGTAGCCTCACGAAGATAAGTACATACGTCTCTGTGCCAATCCGCAAGACTCTACTAAACTCGCTTATGACTCGTAGCACCTATGAACCTAGAGCTCTGATACCAACTTGTCACAACCCAAATTCCCTCTGTTAGATGTCACGATGGCACCTAGTCTTAGGAACTAGGTCAGCTTAACATTAACTGAAATAGCAATATATTTAACCAATATCTGACGATTTCAAAATAGAAAACTCTTTACAAATTTACATATCCCAAAATTGGTAGTACAAGTCATAAGCTCTACTGAGTTACTAGGAGGTCTACTAATAAAACTATTTTGAAATAAGGACAAACAGTTAGACACAACATCAGAAGGTGATTCCAAAGCTTGTGAATACAGCAACATGTCTACCTTAAGTCTCCATAGCAAATCCGCACAACTAACAAGTGATCGACTGACTCTGATATACCTGGATCTGCAAAAAAAAGTGTAGAAGTGTAGTATGAGTAAACCACAACGGTACCCATCAAGTATCAAGACTAACCTCTGTGGAGTAGTGACGAGGAACAGTTAATACACCTACTAGACTAAATAACATGAGTGAGTATAAGTGTAGAACTAACAAAATACGATATCTATATAAAGATATTCATAATGCTAACAATAATATTGTACTTGCAATAAGAAATAGAAACAATAATTAGCATCGGAACACAACAAGTAATAACACACTAGAGTAAGCTGAACACAGTCTAGATCCGGCGAACCCAATTAAAATAAGGGAAGGTAGCAACTAGATGAAAATAACTACTTTTGCATCAGGTTTTATCCAATAATCTCCCCGAGGTACCGAACCTCAAAATATTCATAAATCACAACTTCCAAAACTATAGCACACATGGAAACTTGTGCCAACATTTTTCCTTCTCACTTTGCACAGTGTAACGACCCAACATGTCGTTTTACTTTTTAGAACCCAGTTCCCCTAAATAAGACTCCTCGTATGTGCTTTTACTGTTTTATGACTTGCGGGGATGGTTAGTTTGAGATTTGGAAAGGTTCAGGTTGAAATCGGAATACTTGGTTCCTTAAGTTGGCCTTAAAAGGCTAAGTTTGACTTCGGTCAACGTTTTGAGTAAACGACCTCAGAATCAGGATTTGACGGTTCCAGTAGGTTCGTATGATGATTTTGGACCTGGGCGTATGCTCGGATAGGGTTTTAGATGACCCGGGAGTGTTTCGGCTCCTAATATTGAAAGTTGGTTCTTAGAAGGTTTTTGAAGTACTTTAAGTTTGGTTTAGAGTAGGTTTTGGTGCTATCGAGGTCCGAATGGCAGATCCACGTGCTACTCGATACATAATATCTGTGTCAAATGATAATTAGGACGTTTAAGAGATTTTATTTATATATCATAAAGTAAAATTACAGTTTCTAGACAAAGGAGGAAATCAATGAGAAATATAAGTTTATTTCGGAAATCATTTGGGTGGATAAAATAACATTTTAAAAATATAGCACCGAATAAGCTATTGAATCTAATATAGAATTTATTATTTTAAAACATAATAATAATAATTCCTTTTAAAGTAAAATCAAAGCATCAGACAAGGTTAGGAGATTAAGCTGGGATATCAGTTGAAGTAAAATATGACAATTATTAAAACCAGTAAGTAACAAAATAAACGGCGAGTTTCAACTTAAAAGTCACACAAGGTAGCATGATGTTAATTATTTTATTAGAAATCACTATATTACTAACAACTCAGTAGGATATGAGGTAAGGCCTCAACATAGTAAATTTCTCTTGAAAATCAATTTACCAGAATATTAGTATTAGGAAAATAACTCGGGAATGACAGAAGGGCAATAAGTCATTGACAATAACTCAATCCTCAGAAAATAGTGAAAACCCGAAAATGCAAATTCTTAAAGTCTCGTATGAAGGAATGGAAGCCAATGAAATAAAACAAGCAATGCAAAACACAAAATAGCTTGCGGCATGCAACACCATATAATATCAATATCATAATCCACCCTTATTTCACATGTTGCAGCGTGCAACTTGATCCTACCATACAATAACAATATCATAACAATAACAAAATATTTTGTGGCGCGCATCCCGATCCCACCATATAATATCAATATCATAATTTACCCTTATTCTACCATATTAATCCATCGTTATTTCACCTCTTGCAGCGTGCAACCTGATCCCATCGTACAATAACAATATCACAATATAAATACCCTTCCTAATTTCACCACCTCCCTTATTTCACCTGTTGCAGTGTACAACCCGATTCCCCCTACAATAGTTTAACATCAACAATTCAATAACACAAGAGTACGACAAGTAAATCAATTCAGAAATTCCAGGACTCCAAGAAACGGAAGAAACGAACTCACAAGGAAAGACACAGCAGAAAATAACGATACCATCTAGACTTAGATCAATAAGGGAGAGATACTATGTAGCAATGACGTCCACACAAGTGAAATTCAACAACAAGGGAGATATCACAAGTCGATAATTCCAAATAAGGATAAGGCAACTATGATAAAGGATAACTAACTTCATTTAGGATTTAGCACCGACGAAAGAGGCACAAAAATTACAATTAAGGATAAGCAATGAAAGGATAATCATGACCTCAATTAAGGATAAACAATTACAGAATAGATAACAAATTTTTAAATAAAGATAAGTAGTTAGGAAAGGATAGCATGGAAATCAAAGAGGCAACAACTTCGGTTAAGGCACACAAGAGTCAAATAGGCAATAAAAGAGGAACATGAAGCAATTAATTCCAATTTAAACACGTAGAGATGAACCTAGTAAATGGGGAAAACTTAACATAATAAAAAAAACTTCATATCTAATGAACACAAGAACCTACGAGCCCTAAAAGTTCAATTTTCCACAAATAAGCCTGTGCACGTACTCCTCACCTCGCGTACACGGACTTTACATTATAAAATTAGTGTAAAAGACTCAAATACTAAAGGGTAATTCCCCCACACAAGGATAGGTAAGATACTTACCTCAAAGCAGATAGACCGATACTTAAAAATGAACTTCTCGGGTGAAATAACCTCCCGACGGCTCAAGTCTAGCCAAAACAACTTCAAAGCATAAATAACACTCCTAAAAAACTATTCCAGATAATAAATCTTTAAACATTATCAAAAACTAAAAGCAACGCAAAGGTCGACCCCCGAGCCCGCACCTCAGAACCCCGATAAATTTCACAAAATTCGAACACCCATTCTGATACGAGTCAAACTATACCAAAATTATCAAATTTTGAATACCAACTCGTCCCTCAAATCATCATTTTACATTTTGAAAGTTTCTTCAAACGCCCCATTTTCCTCAACTCAAAGCACTAATTTAATGATAAAAATAAATATAGAATCATGGAATATAATAAATTATATGTGAAGAACACTTACCTAGTTGATTTTCTTGAAAAACCCCAAGAAATCGCTCAAATCCGAGCTCTAGAACTCCAAAAATATTTAAAATGGCTACCCCTCGGAATAGAGTACTATATATTCTGCCCAGGTATTAATGCATCGCGATGGCGGAATATCACTCGCGACCGCGAACAAAAAAAATGAAAGTTTCAAAAATCGTGCTACGCGAACGCGACATCGAGCTCGCGAACGCAGTGAACAAAACTCAGACTTTATGCGAATGCGAAGAGAAATTTTCCTGATGCCCCTAGTTCGACTTACCTCTACGCGAAAGCATACTTGTGGATGCAAACGCGAAGACAATGATATTCCTACCTTCACGAACGCCAGCCTATCTTTCGAACGCGAAGGACAAATGTTGTTGGCCTTAATTAACACTATGCGGACGCGATTTCTTCATCGCGAACACCAGACACATGTAGATCAGCAGTCCAAAAATAGCAGGAAATGGCCCGTAGCCCATCCGAAACACACCCGAGGCTCCCTGGACCCTGTCTAAACACACAAACAAGTTCCATAACCTAACACGAACTCTGTCTCAAATCACATCAAATAACATCGAAACTACGAATCATACCATGAATCGAACTCATGAACTTTCAATTCATCCAACTTCTAAAACTCGCCTGAAACCTATCAAATCATCATGGAATGACGTCAAATTTTTTAGGCAAGTCCCAAATGACATAACAGAGCTGTTCAAATTCTCGGAATCAATTCTGATGCCGATATCACCAAAATCAACTCTTGGTCAAACCTCCAACCTTCCAAATTTCAGCTTTTTAAACTTTCACCGAAATGCTTCAAATTACTCTACGAACCTCCAAATATAAATTCGGATAAACGCCAAATCCAAAATCGCCATACGAAGCTGCTCGAGACCTTATGTCTCCGACCGAGACTTTAATTCTCTAAACGACCGGTCGGGTCGTTACAATTTCCATTAATTTATATGTAGCAGCAAAAGTAGCCATCTTGAGGAGAACACACTAGTTCTGCCCATAAATGTATTGTTGATCATTACATTTATTCACTTGAAATTTTACATTTTGGTATCATATTTATTTCATCGTTTTTATTTGGAAACTTAAACGTAGTAATTGATATTTTATCGTTTACTCACATATTAGTCTTGATCACTTGACAGCTTGTCATTTACCCCCAGAAAAATCGACAAGTTGTCGATAAATAACAAATATTTAAGTATTCCTTTCTCCATTTTGATTTGTTTAATTTATAAAACCTAAGAGAAATATTTTATTTCAATGATAACCTAAAATTTCTCAACACTTATCCTTTAGAAGTTAAAATAACCTTAAATAAGTATTAGCCTGACAAAAGTAGCTCACTAGAAAGTGTTTAAATTACATGCATTAACGATGTAAAATATATTTAACAATAAGACCACTTATTATAATAAAAATTTTATGCTGAAAAAATGATCTTTATAATAATTATCAATGTAACGACTCGGCCGGCCGTTTCGAGAGTTATAGTCCTGTTTTTCCCATTTCTGGTTCTTTATGTGTTGTTCAGTTGTGTTGAGTTGTATCGAGTTGGTAGGTTTGGGTCTGGAGTATTCTTGGAGTGAAATGAGACACTTAGTCTCTTATTTAGAAAGCTAAGTTAGAAAAGTCAACCGGAAGTTGACTTATGCATAAATGAACTTGGAATTGGATTTTTATGATCTGGTTAGCTTCGTTGGGAGAGTTTTGACTTAGGAGTGTGTCCGGAATGTATTTTGGAGGTCCGTGGTAGAATTAGGCTTGAATTTGCGAAAGTTGGAAGTTTAGCGATTTTGGTCAGTAGTGGAAAATTAGGTATCGGGGTCGGAATGGAATTTCGGAAGTTGAAATAGGTTCGTAGTGTCATTTACGACGTGTGTGAAAAATTTGAGGTCATTCGGACGGAATGGAAGTTTTGAAGTTCTTAGGAATGATCCGCGGTTGTTTTGGTTTTTTGGTGTTATTTTGGGATTTTCGAAGGTTCGACTAAGTTTGGATAGTGATATATGACTTGTTTGAATTTTTGGTTGAGGTGCCGAGGGGCTCGGGATGATTTCAGATGGGTATCAGGAAGTTTGGAAGTTGGAAAATACAACTGAAGCTGCTGGTGTAATGTTACTGGTGTGGTCGCACCTGCGGATTGAGAGTCGCAGGTGCGATGATCGCAGGTGCGTGGGAGGCTCGTAGATGCGGAGATGTAGGCCTGGGGCTTGGTCGCAGATGTGAAGAGTGGATCGCATCTGCAAACCCGCAGGTGCGAGGGGGTCCGCCACAGGTGCGAAGCCTGGTCGGTTAAGTGGAATGCGCAGGTGTGCACCTGGGACCGCAGATGCGTAAGCGCAGGTGCGAAGAAGGGGTCGCAGGTGCGGAACCCCTGGGCAGAAACCTATATGAGCCACACTTCGAGAATTTTGCCCTTTCTTCACAATTGTTGAACGGTTTTTGAGCTTTGGGCAGTGTTTTTCAAGGGATAAACAAGAGATATCACTTAGGTAAGTTACTTGGATTTATTTACGCGTATTTTTAATGATTTCCCACTACTTAGTCGTGAAATTGGTAGGAGTATAGGGTGAAATTGAGAGAGTTAGGTCTTGAGTTTTGGAGAGTTTGAGGTGAGGACTTGAGGGACCAAACAGAGTCGTATTTAGATGAATTTTATATGGTTAGACTCGGGCGAGGACGAGGGTTCTAATTCTGCCATTTTTGACGGGTTTCGAGACATGGCCCAGGAGTCGGGTTTTGGCTGATTTCGGATTTTTAGCCTATTTATGTAGTTTTTCTTGTGGAATTTTATTCTTTAGCCTATGTTGATAGTATTATTCTGATTATGGATAAATTCAGAGATTTTGGAGACCGAGTCCACCGACGAGGGCATCCTGAAGTAGAATTTTACGCTGTTAAGGTAAGTAACAATTTTAAATCTGGCTTTGAGGGTATGAACCCGAAGAATTTGATATCATGTGGTTGTTTGGAGGTGATACCCATGCTAGGTGACGGGCGTGTGGGTGTACGCCGCAAGGGATTGAGACTTAGTCCGTCCTGTGAGGCTGTGAGGCCTAATAACCATTGTTTATGTTTATGTATTCACATGTTTTTGAACTTGACTGCCTTCATGTTAGAGATCATGCTTAGGCTTAATTCATGCTCACATTATTTGCACTCAGTCATTGAAATTCTTGTACATGTTTACCTCAGACTCTATTATCTTGCTGATACGCAGTAATACCCGATTTGGGTTGTGTTCCGTTAATTTGTTGAAAGATGTGAGGCTAGTGAGGTACATGACTGAGTGAGGACGAGGGCCTGTTGTGAGGTATTGATATTAGGTCATGTGAGTTGTTCGTGCAGCACGTGGGTTGTCCGTGCAAATCCAGGTATTGATACCATAGCATGTGAGTTGTCCGTGTGGCACGTGATTTGTCTGTGTAGATCCCGAGATGATATGATAGCACGTGAGTTGTATGTTCATAGAGCTTGGGATGTAGGAGCCCTTCCGGAGTATGTACACCACCACTGAGCGCAGATACCTAGTGAGTGTGTGTACTGAGTGCCGAGAGACTTAGTGACATTGTTGTGAGGTTTCATTTACTTTTGATGTTGTTGAATTTACCTGCTAATTGTCTTGTAGCATTTACTGAGTTACGGGATTTACCTGTTTATTTTTAAATTGTGAAAAGAAATAATTGGACTATTCCGCTTAGCTCATCACTACTACTTAGTTCCTTAGTTATTTATGTTACTACTGAGTCGGTTGTACTCATACTACACCCTGCATCTTATGTGCAGATCCATGTGAGTTAGAGCGTGGCGATCCTTGAGTTCAGGCCAACTATCTTTGGAGACTGCAAGGTAGCTGCTAGCGTCCACAGGACCTTGTTACTCCTTTTATCATCTATTTCTTCTTTTGGATAGTTAGACAGTTTATATATCTTAGTTCATAGATTTAGACGCTCATGACTTGGTGACACCCTGATGTTTGGGGCTCATTTCCATATTTTTTATATTGATATTTAGAGTTGGTTTCGTTTATGAAAAAAATCAAATATTGGAAATGATTTATTAAATTCCTATAATCAAAGTTGTAGTAATATTTTGGGAAATAGGCTTTCCTTCTATCATGATAGACGAGCCAATACGTGTCACATCACAATACATGGTGTAAGACCGGAACATGTAGGCAACACCAAAACCAGGGCTGTAGCCAAAGCAGTCTTGAGCTTTTGAAAGTTCAACTCACACTCATCCGACCATCTGAACGGGGCACCCTTCTGGGTCAATCTAGTAAATGGGGCTGCTATAGATGAAAACCCCTCCACGAACTGGCGATAATAACTCGCCAAACCTAGGAAACTCTAGATCTCTGTAGTTGAAGTAGGTCTAGGACAATTCTGAACTGCCTCAATCTTCTTAGGATCCACTTTTATGCCCTCCGCCGATACAACATGCCCCAAGAGGGCGACTGAGTCTAACCAAAACTCACACTTTGAAAACTTGGCATTTAACTGGTTATCTCTCAGAGTCTAAAGTAAAATCTGAAGATGCTGCTTGCTTTCCTCTCTAACTGTGGGAGTAAATCAAGATATCATCAATGAATACGATCATAAAAGAATCAGAGTAGGGATTGCACACCTGGTTCATCAAATCCATAAATGCTGCTGGGGCATTTGTCAACCCAAATGGCATCACCAGAAACACATAATGCCTATACAGATTCCGAAAAGCTGTCTTTAGGACATCGGATTCCCTAATCTTCAAATGATGGTAGCCAGACCTCAAATCAATCTTCGAAAACACCTTGGCGCCTTAAGGCTTATCAAATAAGTCATCAATCCTCGGCAACGAATACTTGATCTTGATAGTGACTTTGTTGAACTTCCAATAGTCTATACACATCCTCATCGATACATCTTTCTTCTTCACGAACAACACAGGTGCACCCTAGGGCGAGAAACTAGGTCTAATGAAGCCCTTATCAAGCAAATATTGTAACTGCTCCTTCAATTCTTTCAACTCCGATGGGGCCATACTGTGTGGCGGAATAGAAATGGGCTGAGTTCCCGGAGCCAAATCAATACAAAAGTCAATATACCTATCAGGTGGCATCCCCAGCAGATCTGCAGAGAAAACCTCTGGAAACTCATGAACAACTGGAACTGAATCCATGGAGGGAAACTCCGCACTAGAATCAAGTACATAGGCCAAATAAGCTAGACATCCCTTCTCGAACATACGTCGAGCCTTCACATAAGAAATAACTCTGCTGGTAGAGTGGCAAGGAGTCCCTCTCCACTCTACTCGAGGTAACCCCAACATGCCTAAGGTCACCGTCTTGGTGTGATGGTCCAATATAGCATGATAAGGTGACAGTCAATCCATACCCAATATAATATCAAAATCTACCATACCAAGAAGTAGTTAGATATACGCTAGTCTTAAGACTCCCAATTGAAACCACACACGAGCGATAAACACGAACTAAAACATAGAATACCCCATAGTTGTGAACATATACACATGAGCACTCAAAGAATCACGAGGCACAACTAGATATAAAGAAAAATAGGATGAGAATATGAATAATTAGATCCCAGACCAAATAGAACTGAAGAATCTCTATGGCAAACTAGAACAATACCTGTGATAATGACGTCAGATGACTCGACCTCAGGCCTAGTTGGTAAAGCATAACATCGGGGCTGGCCCCCACCAATCTGAACCATTTCTCTAGGATGGCCTCTAGATGGCTGACCTCCACCTCTAACAACCTGACCTCCACCTCTGGATGTCTGACCCCTTCCTCTAGCTGGATGCGCAGGAGATGGGGCAACCGGTTACGGTATGATGGCACGAGAACTCTGCCGATATATGTTGCTCTCCAATCTAGGGTAATACCTCCAAATGTGATCTATGCACCACACCAAAAGCAACCCCTCGGATGCGGAGGCTATTGAAACGAGGACTGACCCTGACGGTCCGAATAACCGTTGAAGTAACTCTGGAGTGGTGGTGCACTGATAGGACCTGAATGTGCACTAAATGTTGGTTGCTCAAGACGCAACCCATAAGAACCCCCGCCGCTCGAAGTACCTTGGGATATCTGAAGAGATGATTCAAACGACCTAGGAGGATGGCCTCTACCAAAAGAAACCCGGTCTCTGGATGAGGCACAACTAAAGCCACCAAAGTGATGAGGCCTACTATCTGACACTGTCTCCCTCTCCGAAACCAACTCGATCTGTCTAGAAATATCTATGGCCGTTTGGAAGGAAATATCACTCACTGTCTCCTTGGCCATCTGAATCCTGATACTCTAAGTGAGCTCATCAATAAATCTCTTCACTCTCTCCCTTTGAGTAGGAAGCAAGATTGTGGAGTGGCGAGCTAGATCCACAAATTGAGTCTCATATTGGGAGATGAACATACTACCCTGCTGAAGACACCCGAACAAGCTGCGGTACTCCTCTCTCTGAGTGACAGGAATGAACTTCTCTAGAAATAGTTGTGAAAACTAGTCCCAAGGTAAGTGCAAGCGAACCAACTGGCCTAGTCAACATATAATCTCTCCACCATCTTGTAGCAGAAGCAGTCATCTGAAATGCTGCAAAATTGACCCTATTGGTCTCAACTATACCCATGTTCTGTAGCACCTCGTGACAACAGTCTAGAAATTCATGTGGGTCCTCAGAAGGTGTGCCAATGAAGTGAACGGGAAAGATCTTCATAAATTTATCCAACCTCAACATAGCCTCTAAAGACAAAGTGGGCCTATAACCGGCATGTGCCGCAAAAATCGGTTTTACCACCCCAACTGGCTGGGCTGTTGGAGGTTGATAGTAGGGAGCCACCTGCCTCGGAGTGTGAGTAGCGGTGGTCTGTGCTCTTCCCCTACCTCGAGAGACGGCTAATTCCACCGGGAATGTGCTGGTTTGGGCCACACTCTCCATAAGGCCCACCAAATGGACTAGAGCGTCCTGAAGAACTATAGTGGCTATGAACCCCTCCGGGACCTGAGCTGCTCCGACCGGTACAATCTGAGCGGGAACCTCCTCGCCAAAATCTACTTGAGACTCCACTGTGAGTATTGCGGCTTAAGATTTTGAGCTCTGCCTCTGCCTCGGCCTCGACCTCTGCCCCTGTTTATAGATGACACTGGGGGTTATGGCTCCTGCACCGCTGCTGATGCCGTGCGTGTTCTCGCCATCTGGGATAGAACAAGAATAGAATGGTTCAATCATCAATGATAGAATAAGATCGCACAACAAAGTAAGAAAGAGGTGATATTTTTCTTAAACTCCATAGCCTCTGGAAGATAGCTACAGACATCTCCGTACCGATCCTCCAGACTCTACTAAGCTTGATCAGGATTCGTGAGACCTAGGATACCTACTGCTCGATACACACTTGTCACAACCCAAAATTTTCACCCCCGGGACGGTGATGACGCCTAACATTTTAATTGCTAGGAAGTCTAACGTTAGATATATTTATTAACTATTGTTAACAAACTTTAAATATGATGACAATAAATAAAATGAATACTCTGAAATAAAATAAATAAGCTAATAAGGGACGAAAAATACAACCCCGGATCTGGTGTCACAAATACATGAGCGTCTATGATACTACAAATAATGGTCTGAAATAAACATAATTGTCTGAATCAAATGAACAACTAAAGAAGTAGAAGGGGACTTCAGGGCTGTGGACGTTGTGCAGCTATACCTCAAGTCTCCTATGGGTAGCTAGATCCGAGGAAGTCTATGGTATATCGCTGGGAACAACTCCAGTATCTGCACAAGAAGTGCAGAGTGTAGTATGAGTACAACAGACTCCATGTACTCTGTAAGTTCCAAGCCTAAACTCGACGAAGTAGTGACGAGGCTAAGGCGGGTCACTTACATTAACATGTACGCAATAATAATAATAATAATAATAATAATAATAATAATAATAATAATAATAATAATAATAATAATAATAATAATAATAAAATTCTTTGAAGACATGGAATTCCATCATCGGTATAACCAATTTGAACATTCCATTTCATGATCCAAGGGATTGAAAATTCTATAAAAAAATACATGGTTGCTATTAAAAGATATTATTTTTTTGTAATGAAATAATTTTAGGAGATATATCTACCCATTGAGTATAAAATTTTTTAAAAACTGGAGGAAGAATTTCTAATGATGGATCATATAATTTCCACCATTTACAGAACCAATTTGGGATCTGTTGACTGATCATATTAGAACAGATTTTAATAAACTATGAGTATTTCCTATTAGGATTCTCATAGAGAAAAGTTTTATTAAAACTTTCTACATAATAATAATAATTATTATTATTATAATAATAATTATTATTATTATAATAATAATAATTATTATAATAATAATAATAATAATAATAATAATAATAATAATAATAATCAAATGTAAACTGGATCGCTTCCAAGTAAGCCTTTGGAATGAATTACATGACACCAACTCTGGCTACCTACAGTTCCAACAGTAGACCTTAAACCATGGTTCCTCTTACACCCTTTCAACACCTACCTTGGTTAACACGGGCTCGAAGACCACCGGTTAGGTTGGAGCCTAACCAAGGTTTACTTATCAGAACATGTAGCTGCCTGTAGCTATATAGTTCCAACCATCAGCTCAGTGGGATGATACAACATAATCTAATAGAAGATCATGTATGTATATAGCCTATGGTTACTAATTTTAACACAAAAATTCTTAGCCTATCATTCAGGCTAAATAACAGAAAGAAAGAGGAAAAAAAAAATACCTGAGACCCTCAAAATGTTGATCCAACAGATCGTTTTCTGAATATTATTAAGAATGGAAAATTTACAAAGAGAGGAGAGGTTTACAATATTTCTATAGAGAGGTTATAGAGAAGGGAGAGCTTATGATTTCTGGTGGCTTGGCTAATTCCTGCCTTCTCTAGTGAATTCTTGATCCTTATATAATGGATCATAGCTAAAGAAAACAAAACTAATGGTTGACAAAATAATTACAACATGGGGTCGACAAAACTAAAAGTTAAAAGAAAAACGGACAAACAACTTTTATTAAAGTATGTTCTTTTATAATGGAGGGGTCCGCTTGCATTATTAAAGCTTGTTTTATTACCCTGATAATTGATGTATGAGGCCTTCTATTTAATAATGGGAGGGTCCTCTTGCTTTATTAAAGCTTGTATTTTCCTTTATTGTCCTTTCTCGCAGAATATTCTTCTACACCTTCTTTCATTTTCTTGAGGAATTCTTAAATTTCTTCAAGATTGGCTTCTGCACTGTATTGTGGTTGAGCTTCACATGCTATAGAGGTTTATTCATTAGAAGTATTGCTGATGGAAGCCATTGATATATCATCGCTAATTTGTGCTCCAAAATTTCTTGCTAAGTCCTTCTTTATCTCTTCGAAGTATGGAGCAAGAATTTCTTTTTGGTGATTGCTCCTTTCTTCATTTGGAGCTTCTTGGTAACTTGTTGAAATGGAATTGATTTTGCCACTGAACCATTTACCTATTGCTTGACATATATGTCAATTTGTGTCTGAATTTGTTGGATCAATTCACAACCATAGATTTTTTCATGTTGATCTTCTTGGAGTAACTTGCTCCAAAATTTATGATAAAAGATCCTTTGGAGACATGGAATTCCATCATTGGTATAACCAATTTGAACATTCCATTTCATGATACATGGGATTGAAAATTCTATAAAAAAATACATGGATGCTATGCCATCGTAAAAGATCTCATCTTTTTGTAATGAAATAATTTTGGGAGATATATCTACCCATTGAGTATATAATTTCTTAAAATTTGGAGGAAGAATTTCTAATGTTGGACCATATAATTTCCCCCATTTACAGAACCAATTTGGGATCTGTTGACTCATCTTATTAGAAAAAATTTTAATAAACCAAGAGTGTTTCCTATTATGATTCTCATAGAGAAAATTTTTATTAAAACTTTCTACATAATCCCAGTAGTTATATTTGACTGCGACCTTTTGGTCTGGATGAGTATATTCTCGATCCTTCAAGGTACTGATTCCCTATTCATCAGAGGGTATTACCCTTTTAATGATTATTTTTGAAAAACTATAAGTTTTTCTTGTATTGGCAAGATAGAAGTGCTACATTTCAGCTGATCCTGTTGTTGAGAGTATTATCTCATAATGCATTCTGTATTTGTATGCAGGTGTAATATATGATACAATATCAAAATATCGGGTCATTAGTTGCCATGAATTATCCTTCCATTTAAGCTCGGATTGTTCCAAAAGAATTATTAACTCTTTTTCTTCCTTTTGGTTATAAACCTCAAGGTTTTCATGGCTATCCTATGATATTACTGAGGAGTATGTTGGTATTTTTGATGATGTGCCTTCTTTATTTTTGGATTTTAAAATCCATGAACTCCTAATATAAAGGATGATCTGTATTACCTCCCGTGATTTTAGCAGCTATTAGCTGTTGATTTCCCATTTGGGCGAGAATATTATTCCCTCTTCAATAGGAATGTGTCTTTCCTTTTCCTCGACTCCGAGGGTGTCTGTATGTAGGCCTCATAGTCTGAAATAATTCTACAAAGAACTTATGAGTTTATAAATTCTCTAGTAAGAAACCAGGGAGAGTATTTTCTGACCCTTTTTTATATATGATTTCAAAATCAAAAGGGGCTAATAAAGCTTGCCACCTTGCAAACATCTGTTTTGAAACATCATGTTTGAAATCTTTATTAAAGATAAACTTTGCAGCTTGGCAATCAGTTTTTATTAAAAACTTTTGATTGTATAAATCAGTTTGAAACTTCATAACACATTTTACTATAGCAAGGATTTCCTTAGCCACAGTAGCATAACTTTCTGGGAATCATTCCATTTCCCTGAGTAGAATTGTACAAGATATTCCTGTTTATTATTTGGGGAACACTGTTTGAGTATTCCACCGTACCCAATATCAGAGGCATCTGTTCAACAACCTTTTCCCAAGTGGGGTTTGCAAGAGTTAAACAAGGAAGGTTATGAACCTTTTGTTTAATTCTTTTGACTGATTCTGTATGATTATCAGTCCATGCTCATGGGTTCTTCTTTGGTCTATCATAAAGAAGTAAAAATTGCACGGGGCGCCCTATTTAGGCGCCTCTCTTTAATTTGTACCCGCTTTGTTTT